>JARPMJ010002569.1:0-114053 GCA_033366665.1 Phoxinus dragarum
AGGATCTACCGCCAGCCGTCGATTTTGATATTCTAGGTATTGCGGAGTACTGCGGAGATAAACCATTTAGTGCTTTGTAAGTTATCAGCAATATTTAAAAGTGTATACGATGTTTAATAGGCAGCCAATGCAGTGTTGACAGAACCGGGCTAAAATGGTGATACTTCCTGGTTCTGGTAAGAACTCGAGCTGCTGCGTTTTGAACTAGCTGTAGTTTGTTTATTAAGCGTGCAGGGCAACCACCCAGTAGAGCATTACAATAATCTAGCCTTGAGGTAATGAACTAATGGTTTCACTATTATCAATGAGAGCATATGGCATATTTTAGATATATTTTAAGATGGAAATTGCACATTTTTACAGATACTCGACACGTTACTTTCAAATGAAAGATTGGTATCAAAAAGCACACCCAGGTTCCAAACCGATGACGAAGATTTAACAGAGCAGCCATCAAGTGTCAGACAGTATTCTAGGTTATTACGTGAGGAAGTTTGTCTAATAATTAGAATCAGTTTCAGAATTTAGGGTAACCGGATTGACAACATTACACTTTAATGTAGTGTTCCTGTAGTAGAGTATGTTGGTTATTCCCAGGAAATGCATGAACGGATAAGACAATTACTTTGAATGCCACTTTAGACCATCTGCCACATGCACTAATGTAGTGAACGATCTGATGTAAAGTGTTGTGCAAAACAATGTGAAACTACAAGGTTCTGTTTAGAAAGTCTTTATTGCTGATATTTGACAACCGTTTCAGCAGAAGTTCAGGAGTCTTCAGAAGAATCACTAACCTACAAGAAAGCATAAAATAATTTCAACTCCAATAACAGGCGGGATGTAAATATCCCGATCATCCGGTTAGACATTAATTTGTGAAAATGACCGGCTGACTTTGCATTATCCCTTAACTTTTTTTTTGTATGACATGGTTCATGTTAGTTTATCATAGTATGATGATCAATAATTACCATCCATTTGGTCTTCTTGCCGTCATCCTCCTACAATGGAAAGAATAAACAGATTTAGTTGATCTGCAGTGTGTCAGTCTGAGTTTTTGGTTGCGATCACATCACCTTAATCATAGCAGAACATGATCACGTCATTGAGAGCGGTGTCGTCTCCGGGTCCCTGTGACGGTTCTACCGATGTCTGTATGCCACAGATTCCTTTTCCAAGACACTCTGGACTCCAGAAGCCCCACTCGCCCCAGTCTGTGCCGTCACCCTCCAGCACATCACCTCCACTGCAGAAGAACCTGGAAACAATTCAGATGTGACAATATTATTATAAAATATGTTATTGTGCTGTTGGATTAAATGTCAGTCACACGATCTCCTGCAGCCAGCGGCCTAATCACTGCAATCTTGAACAGCAGCACGACTGCGAGTGTGATATTAACTAAACTGAGTCCTTAAATAGAAAAATAAAACCAGGACGGGTAAGAGAGGGTGTAGGAGGTTTACACTGGAGCTATAAGTTATAACATCTCTTAGCCACACACTCACCTGATGTTGTTTGCGGCCGTATCGTCTCCATCTCCTTGGGACGATTCAACTCTCAGCTGGAAAGATATCAAGTATCCAGAAGGACACCATTTGATATTGGTCCACTCGCCCCAGCTGAAGAAAACAGATGTTGCCGATCAAATCAATCATTGTTGTTTTTTTTTACTCAAACACAATGCAAGAATTGTTAATAATTTAAGTCCATTACTCTCCTACGCTGGACTCAATTGAGATGTAACCCTGGGAGTCTGATGGTCCTTTGGAGAGATCGACACAGTGGAGACGAATCCCATTGAGCGCTGTATCATCACCAGGACCAATTGGTCTTTCCACCTTAAAACATTTATGCATTTGGCAGATGGCTTTCATCCAAAGAAAACTTGCATTTCAAGGTACACATTTACATTCTTATCAGTTCTTGCTTTCCCTGGGACTTGAACCCATAACACTGGCGTTGCAAGCACCACCGCTCTACTGTTTGAGCAACAGGACATCAATGACACATCACATAAAACACAATCTTCCATTTGAAAGTGTAAATAACCCAACACTTAGTAACATTTATCTTCATACTCTTCAGTATTACACAGACAGTTTAAAAATCTTAAGCAGGTCCAGTTTCCTGGAGAAACCGGGAATTAAATGACAAACAGCAACTCTACAGTTTTGACCCTTTAAAGCACTCATCCACCCCCATATTAGCTAAATAAAGTCAGTGCCCAACTTACCTTCAGACTAAACCCTGCGGCGTACGTTCCATTTGGACACGAGTCATTAGACCCCAACGATCCCCACGTCCCTCCATTCGACACCGACAGCTCAGATGCGTAAGCTTGGCCATCGCTGAATACAGGACTTTCTGCAGACGTAACGCTCACAGGCCCAATAATGGCTAGCAGTGAAAACATCATGGAAAAGAAGTGATGCATTGCTACAGCACTGGCCTGAACACTGATAATTAGGTTAATTTGTAGATAGAATATCTGCAGAGACAGAATACCATAACCTTCTCAAGTTTATTAAGGACGAAGCCTCATATTTATACACAAGATTAAGCAGAATCATTAACCATGATGTCCATTCCATCCAATCATAGTCCTCAAAGATCAACCCCTACCATATTTGGCATATTAAGAAATGATGTTTTATTAACATAATGAATCCTAATTAAACACCAGTGGAGCACATTCAGTTAATCAACCCAATCAACGAGTTAAGAGATACAGCAGATAATCACGCTTTGAGTCACAGGAGTGGTCAACTCTGGGCTTATTGTCTTTCATCTGGGGTTTCTTTTCCTCAGCTCTAGGCTACTAGGCATCTGGGTTTAATGACGTATCAGTATATCCAAAGAGGCAATCAACTCATCAGTTTTTTATACTCCTGTTGTTTCCCACCGAAGTTGGGTTTTAATCTTCACCTTTTCGTGTCCCTGAACTCCAGTAAACTCAACCAAGATGGCTGATTTCCTTTTAAGGTTCTAGAAGTAAAACCAGTCTTTTGTGTCCTTGAGCACACACACACACACACACACACACACACACACACACACACACACACACACACACACACACACACACACACACACACACACACACACACACACACGATCGCTTCAGCCTTCCTCCTATCCCTCATATACATCCAGAAAAAGCAGAGAGGAAGAAAAGTATATTAACCATAGTGATTAGTAGGGTCATGGTGGTTGGGAAAATTTGGGATGGGTGAACTTGAAAAAAAAAATATTTTGTGTTCTCCAGAGAAACTTTGCGTTTACGCTCAAAACCTGCTGTGAGCTCAGACATACTATGATAAATTAACACAAACCATGTCATACAACAGTTTTGTCATGTAATTCTGTAAAGTCAGCCAGTCATTATCCTAAAATAAAGCCTAACCGGATGATCGGGGCCTTTACATCCCGCCTATTATTGAAGTTGAAATTATTTTATTCTTTCTTGTAGGTTAGTGATTCTTCTGAAGACTCCTGAACTTGTCAAATATCAGCAATAAAGACTTTCTAAACAGAACTTTGTAGTTTTACATTCTTTTGTTCTAAAGTTATTCTATTCTTAACTTATTCTAAAGTTACTTATATTGCATTCAAAGTAGTAGTCTTATCCTTTCATGCATTCCCTGAGAATAACCAGTGTAATCTACAGGAACATACTTTAAAGTGTAATATTGTCAATCCTGTTAATGTGACACCCTAAAGTATGTCCCATTTAGTGATTCTGGGTGAAAATAATTATTTTCCTAAATTTTAATAGATAAGATATCTTTTCATAGAGCATTGTTTGTATCTGTGAGATCAAGACTTTAAATTTGAAAGTGAACCGAGGCTATAGAGGAGCTGTATCTCTATGCACGAGATCGCTTCCGCGTTTTGTCTGTTACATCCGGTGGTGCGTCGGAAGCCGTTTTTGCATTCGGTGGAGATAAAGGCAAATTACACTCGCTGTTTACAAGAACTTCCAGCGGTTAACGTGAATGATGTTAACAATATTGTGAGGCAGTTAGCTGTCACACATAAGAGTAAGAAAGAGAAGGGCTTTAAATTATACATTTTGAGCTACATCTGACAACTTCAAGGGTGAGTATTTTCTCATATCATGCGAAATCCGACTAGCGAATCCGCAGTGATGGGAATACTGACAGAGTGTGTCTGCTTCCCGGACAATGTTAGGAAGACTGTTCCAAAGTTTTGGTGCTAAATAGGAAAAGGATCTACCGCCAGCAGTCGATTTTGATATTCTAGGTATTATTAACTGGCCGGAGTTTTGAGATCGCAGTAGACGTGAAGGACTATAATGCGTTAAGAGCTCGCTCAAGTACTGCGGAGCTAAACCATTTAGTGCTTTGTAAGTAATCCGCAATATTTTAAAATGTATACAATGTTTAATAGGCAGCCAATGCAGTGTTGACAGAACGGGGCTAATATGGTCATACTTCCTGGTTCTGGTAAGAACTCGAGCTGCTGCGTTTTGGACTAGCTGTAGTTTGTTTGTTAAAGGGTAAGTTCGGTATTTTACACTTAAAGCCCTGTTTACAGATCGTATCTGATGAAATAGAACGGTTAAGATTCAAATTTGGACACATGCTCCTGTCCCGATAATTTTAGTTTTAGTTTCGGCAAAATAGGTCCACAAAAGCGAAATAAACCTAAAATTCTCGGGACAGCAGCATGTGTCCAAATTTTAATCTTAACAGTTCTATTTCATCAGATACGATCTGTAAACAGGGCTTTAAGTGTAAAATACCCAACTTGTCCTTTAAGCGTGCAGGGCAACCACCCAGTAGAGCATTACAATAATCTAGCCTTGAGGTCATGAAGGCATGAACTAATTGTTTCGCATTTGTCAATGAGCGCATATGGCGTAATTTAGATATATTTTTAAGATGGAAATTGCACATTTTTACAGATACTAGACATGTGATTTTCAAATGAAAGATTGGTATCAAAAAGCACAACCAGGTTCCTAACCGACGACGAAGACTTAACAGAGCAGCCATCAAGTGTTAGACCGTATTCTAGGTTATTACGTGAGGAAGTTTGTCTAATAATTAGCATCTATTTTTTCAGAATTTCAGGATTGACAATATTACACTTTCATGTAGTGTTCCTGTAGTAAAGTATGTTGGTAATTCCCAGGGAATGCATGAACGGATAAGACAATTACTTTGAATGCAATATAAGTCACTTTAGACCATCTGCCACATGCACTAATGTAGTGAACGATCTGATGTAAAGTGTTGTGCAAAACAATGTCAAACTACAAGGTTCTGTTTAGAAAGTCTTTATTGCTGATATTTGACAACCGTTTCAGCAGAAGTTCAGGAGTCTTCAGAAGAATCACTAATCAAGAAAGCAAAATACTCCAATAATAGGCGGGATGTAAATGTCCCGATCATCCGGTTACTTTATTTTGTGATAATGACCGGCTGACTTTACAAATTTACATTACAAAACTGTTGTATGACACGGTTCATGTTAGTTTATCATAATATGATGATCAAGAATTACAATACATTTGATCTTCTTGCTGTTCTTGTTGTTGTCATCCTCGAACACCTGAAAGAAATCAGATTTAGTTGATCTGCAGTCAGTATTAGTAAGATCTGAGTGTTTGATTGTGATCACATCACCTTAATCACAGCAGAACATGCGCACGTCATTGAGAGCGGTGTCGTCTCCTCTTCCCTGTGACGGTTCTATCAGGGTCTTGATGCCGCAGATTCCTTTTCCCATACAGGTTGGGCTCCAGTTGCCCCAGTTGCCCCAGTTTGTGCCGTCACCCTCCAGCACAAAACCTCCAGTGCAGGTGAACCTGGAAAAAGGTTCAATATTATGGTAAAATACATAATTGTGCTGTCGGATTGAATGTCAGTCACATGATCACCTGCAGCAATCACAATCACGAACAGCGGCACGACTGCGAGTGTGATAATAACTAAACTATTGATGGGGGAAAACTGCGTCTTTAGTAGCCAAATAAACCATGGGTTAGAGATTGTAAGAGGTTTACACTGGGTAAGAGATGTTATATCTTATAGCACCACACACTCACTTGATGTTGTTTGCGGCCGTATCGTCTCCATCTCCTTGGGAAGATTCAACTCTCAGCTGGAAAGATGTCAAGTATCCAGAAGAACACCATTTGATATCGGTCCACTCGCCCCAGCTGAAGAAAACACACAAAGAGGTTTCCTGATCAAATCAATTATTATTTTCATTAAAATCCTGAAATTACTTATATATCTTAAACACTTAATGCAAGAATTGTTAATAATTTGAGTCCATTACTTTCCAACGTCGGACTCAATTGAGGTGTACTCATGTGAGCCTGATGAATCTTTGGACCGATCGACACAGTGGAGACGAATCCCATTGAGCGCTGTATCATCACCACGGCCAACTGATCCTTCCACCTTAAAACATCAACATTGAGACAATCTTCCACTGGAAAGAGTAAACTAACCCAACCCTTAGTAACATTTATCTTCATGCTCTTCAGGATTACACAGACACTTTAAAAATGTTAAGCAGCTCCAGTTCCCTGGAGAAACCTGACATTAAATGACAAACAGTAACTCCAAAGTTTAGAAAATAGAGTCAATGCACAACTTTCCCTCAGACTAAACCCTGCGGCGTACCTTCCACTTGGACACAAATGCTCTTATATCCCCATGATCCCCACTTCATCCCATTCGACACCGTCAGCTCAGATCTGTAAGGTCGGTCGACGCTCCTCTCAGAACGACTTTCTGCAGGCCGACCGCTCCCAATAATGGCCAGCAGTGAAAACATCATGGAAAAGAAGTGATGCATTGCTACAGTACTGGCCTGAATGATAAAATATTCTAATTGTTAGATTAATTTTCAGGTAGACTATCTGCAGCCTCAGCTATCAGTGATCAGGTGGAAACAGACACCTCAACCCTTGTGATGTGAGAATGATCCAGCAGACACAGAGACTGTGTATAGTACCATAACATTCTCAAGTTTATTACGGAAGAAGCCTTATATTTATACACAAGATTAAGCAAAATCATCCTTGACGTCCATTCCATCCAATCATAGTCCTCAAAGATCAACCCCTGCCATATTTGGCATATTAAGAAATATAATACCAAGGAAGAGAGCTCAGATGTTTAAATGTGTGTCTTGAGTTCACGTTTGGGTGCGAGTGTATAAGTGTGTTCAACCCTAGTTCTTGTTTTGTCTAGGTGTGTCCATGATGTGGAGATAACAACGTTAAGAAGTTACACAAGGGCAGTCTTACACAAGAATAGTCAAAAGTGGAGCCTAAGAAATAAGAAAATAATAGCAATAGCCACTTTAAATTCATTTTGTTTAGCTTCTAAACTAAAACTGACCCCGGGGTCAGTAAAACTGCTGTAAGGATTTGTTTTTGAGTCGAGAACTTCTTCAGACTGGTTAATCAATTTTGTGATGTCCTTGGTCTACCCAATGAGCAGCTAGGAGCACCGAGCGCACACCAAAGACCTGTACGTCACGTGAACACACAAAAACACAAAATTGATCCAATAAAATATACTTTTAACTGTCAGTGTCCTTGAAAAAAAAATGTCTTGGTAAAATGTCTATAGAATATTTTGTGACCCCATCATCTTGCAAGAGATGAGAACTCAAGAGTGAGAACCAACAGTGTGTTTCTTTGCAAATATAACAAAACTTATTAGACAACATTTAAAAGTAGTAAATGGCAAAGAAAAGAAAAAAAGTAACTACTACAGACAACAGGGTTTCCCAATCATATCCAATGGCAATTGCTTTGCAAATAAATCAAACAAAATGTCACTCCAAACTCCAAAGCAAAAGTATTCACCAAATCAAACCACTAGAAATGGTCAGATGCTGACGTACTGGTGGACCGGCATATGTTGTCTTTTGGTTGCTAGTATGATCCCAGCAAGATCACAATATCATGTTACATATCACATTTATGTTTACTGGTACACAGTACAATCCCCAATGTGAAACACTGCTCAGTTTTCATATAGTCCCAATCTGATTAAAAGTAACACTGAGGCAATGTTGCAGTTAGTGAACTACTCTCTGTGATGACTGAGCATTAGTGATGACACCAGCGGTTAACAAGCAGATTCACTGAAGAAAAGAGGAACAACAAGAACAGGACAAAGAAGAGATGAGCAGAAACACAACAACTACAACTGACTTACATCCACACAGCCTTAGAGGAAATCAACTGCAAATAAAACCAATATATCTCACCAGAGGATGATTAAAAAACTCGTTAAAAAAGTATTACCACCGAGTCGATTATTCTCTGGGAGCCACGAACGCCGAGCTAAGTGAGCTGGTCGATAGGTGTAAGTCACAGTTCAGCTCACGTAGCACGGCGTTCGTGGCTCGACTGGTCGAGTCTGTTTTCCAAAGATGGCTCCTGCCAGTATACGCGACGTGTACTGTCTTTATAAAGTATCTTCTTATTAAACTGTCTGTACACTTACACAGTTCTCAATGCTTCGATTTGCATGCAGGGACCCTCATTATGCTACCGTGTTAGTGTGAGGCTATTTTGAGCCGTGTTAGCGGCATTAACTAGCAATATCTTTTTACTTATATTCTATGCCCCATATACTAGCGTTATAAGCTAATCAGTTTTTAAGAGATACAACTCTTTACATTCGATTATCTTGAAAAACACATCCCAGAGAACGGTCGACTCGGTAACCATGTGTTAATTACCCCTAGGTTCATTTTGCGCCGGAATTGTCCTTTAAGGGTGAGTAAATCATGGGGTTATTTTCTTTTTGGTGAACTATCCCTTTAAGCCTGGTGATGAAAGATAATATATGCAAACTAAAATGATATATTTTAAGTATTTTAAATACAAATTACATTTCATTAATTTATTTTTAAGGAAAATACAAATTACAAAATACTCAAAAGTAATTAAATAAGTATTTCAAATAGGCTACATGTAATTAAAATACTGCCCATCTCTGCCGATGACGAGCAGGTGTAACGTTTGCACTGGACTTTATATTCAACTGGGTTTTATATTCAAACAGTGTTTGCACCTGCATGTTCACCATGGTTCATTTATGTACATAATAAAAAGAATACATTAGCCAATATACATGTCTATTAGGCCTATGTCAAGTCAAGTCATCTTCGTTTATATAGCGCTTTTAACAATGTAGACTGTTTCAAATCAGCTTTACAGTGATAATAGGAAATAAAAGTAACAGATTGGATAATTCATATTTCCAGGCTGGATATCATATGCTCAGCCACCCTGTCTCTTAGTCTCCTTTTAGTGAGGCCAACCTAAACACAGCCAGAAGTACACTAACTGATAGACAACATGGGTAGTGTTGAAATTGATAAAACTATTAACAGTGAAAGTCTTATTACTGAAGACATCCATAGATGTGTGTTCCTGTAGATTACTCTGGTCATTCTCAGGGAATGCATGAACCGATAAGACAATTTAGTGAAGATGGTTAAAGTGACTTATTTAGCATTCAATGTAGTGAACGATCTGATGTAAAGTGTTGTGCAAAACAATGTGAAACTACAAGGTTCTGTTTAGAAAGTCTTTATTGCTGATATTTGACACCGTTTTGACTGACAGCAGAAGTTCAGGAGTCTTCAGAAGAATCACTAACCTACAAGAAAGAATAAAATAATTTCAACTCCAATAATAGGCGGGATGCAAATGTCCTGATCATCCGGTTAGACATTACCGTAATTTGTGACCATGACCGGTTTACGTCGCATTATCCCTTGATTATTATAATAATTTTTTTTAAAAGTTGTATGACATGGTTCATGTTAGTTTATCATAGTATGATGATCAATAATTACCATCCATTTGGTCTTCTTGCCATCATCCTCCCACACCTGAAAGAATAAACAGATTTAGTTGATCTGCAGTGTCAGTCTGAGTGTTTGGTTGTGATCACATCACCTTAATCACAGCAGCGGACAGCAGAACATGATCACGTCATTGAGAGCGGTGTCGTCTCCGGGTCCCTGTGGCGGTTCTACCGATGTCTGTATGCCGCAGATTCCCTTTCCAAGACACTCTGGGCTCCAGAAGCCCCACTCGCCCCAGTCTGTGCCGTCACCCTCCAGCACATCACCTCCACTGCAGAAGAACCTGGAAACAATTCAGATGTGACAATATTATTATAAAATAGTGTTGTGGCGCCTCTATTGTGTTTGTTTTATATGTTTGGCGATGCAGTGGATGCATTTGTGAGCCCAGAACAAAATTTCTCATTGGGACAATAAAGTAAACAACAACAACAAATGTTATTGTGCTGTTGGATTGAATGCCAGTCACATGATCTCCTGCAGCCGACGGCCTAATCACTGCAATCTTGAACCGCAGCACGACTGCGAGTGTGATATTAACTAAACTGAGTTCTTAAATAGTAAAATAAAACCAGGACGGGTAAGAGAGGGTGTAGGAGGTTTACACTGGTGCTATAAGTTATAAGATCTCTTAGCCACACACTCACCTGATGTTGTTTGCGGCCGTATCGTCTCCGTCTCCTTGGAAAGATTCAACTCTCAGCCGGAACTTTTTCAAGACTCCAGAAGGACACCATTTGATATTGGTCCACTCGCCCCAGCTGAAGAAAACACAGATGTTTCCTGATCAAATCAATCTGTTGTCACAATTTCTCTACACAATGCAAGAATTGTTAATAATTTAAGTCCATTACTCTCCTACGCTGGACTCAATTGAGGTGTATTCCTGGGAGTCTGATGGTCCTTTGGACAGATCGACACAGTGGAGACGAATCCCGTTGAGCGCTGTATCATCACCATCAATTGGTCTTTCCACCTTAAAACATTTATGCATTTGGCAGATGGCTTTCATCCAAAGAAAACTTGCATTTCAAGGTACACATTTACATTCTTATCAGTTCTTGCTTTCCCTGGGACTTGAACCCATAACACTGGCGTTGCAAGCACCACCGCTCTACTGTTGGAGCTACAGGACATCAATGAAACATCACATAAAACACAATCTTCCATTTGAAAGTGTAAATAACCCAACACTTAGTAACATTTATCTTCATACTCTTCAGTATTACACAGACACTTTAAAAATCGTAAGCAGGTCCAGTTTCCTGGAGAAACCGGGAATTAAATGACAAACAGCAACTCCACAGTTGATCCTTTAAAGCACTCATCCACCCCCATATTAGCTAAATAAAGTCAATGCCCAACTTACCTTCAGACTAAACCCTGCGGCGTACGTTCCAGCTGGACACGAGTCCTTAGACCCCAACGATCCCCACGGCCCTCCATTCGACACCGACAGCTCAAATGCGTAAGCTTGGCCATCGCTGAATACAGGACTTTCTGCAGACGTAACGCTCACAGGCCCAATAATGGCTAGCAGTGAAAACATCATGGAAAAGAAGTGATGCATTGCTACAGCACTGGCCTGAATGCTGACTGTTAGATTAATTTGTAGATAGACTATGTGTAGAGACAGAACACCATAACCTTCTCAAGTTTATTAAGGACGAAGCCTCATATTTATACACAAGATTAAGCAGAATCATTAACCATGATGTCCATTCCATCCAATCATAGTCCTCAAAGATCAACCCCTACCATAATTGGCATATTAAGAAATTATGTTTTATTAACAAAGTTCGGGAGGAGCACTTTCAGATAATTAAACACGAGTGGAGCACATTCAGTTAATCAACCCAATCAACGAGTTAAGAGATACAGCAGATAATCACGCTTTGAGTCACAGGAGTGGTCAACTCTGGGCTTGTTGTCTTTCACTTGGGGTTTCTTTTCCTCAGCTCTAGGCTACTAGGCATCTGGGTTTAATGACGTATCAGTATATCCAAAGAGGCAATCAACTCATCAGTTTTTTATACTCCTGTTGTTTCCCACTGAAGTTCGGTTCTAATCTTCACCTTTTCATGTCCTTGAACTCCAGTAAACTCAACCAAGATGGCTGAT
The DNA here is from genome assembly GCA_033366665.1 of Phoxinus dragarum. Lineage (NCBI taxonomy): Eukaryota > Metazoa > Chordata > Actinopteri > Cypriniformes > Leuciscidae > Phoxinus > Phoxinus dragarum. The sequence continues at coordinate 12,004 of JARPMJ010002569.1, forward strand.
TTCCTTTTAAGGTTCCAGAAGTAAAACCAGTCTTTTGTGTCCTTGAGCACGCACACACACACACACACGCACGCACACACACACACACACACACACACACACACACACACACACACACACACACACACACACACACACACACACATATGATCGCTTCTGCCTTCCTCTTAATCCATCCAGAAAAAGCAGAGAGGAAGAAAAGCATATTAACCATAGTGATTAGTAGGGTCATGGTGGTTGGGAAAATTTGGGATGGATGAACTTAAAAAAAAAAATACTTTGTGTTCTCCTGAGAAACTTGCGGTCAGTGCTTAACTCAAGGAGTTCAGTAAAGTTGGCAATATATTCACAGATTCAACTAAATTGGGATAAAAGTGATGCTCTGTGGTGTGGTTTGAATTATAGTAGTCCGAGACTTCCAGGTAGATTAAAGTATTTGGGGGAATTTTTAGGAATATAAGAGGCCTGCATGTAAACACACTTTAGACAAACACTGATCAGCTCCAATAGCCAGTAAAAGCATGTGCTTGATAGTTCATTTACACTTATTATCTTTCATGAGGTTTTAGAGACTGTGAAGCAGAAATCACACATTTAACCAAATATGATCCATGAAGCGTCTGTGTGTGTGCGATAATAACAGTCTTTGATTTCTGATTCATAACCGCTTCTTGATTCCAGCACCGTTCATGATATTCGCTGCAGGAGTGTGTTTATAATGTGTCCCAGCATCCTCTGCTCTGGCCTTCCTCTCGTTCATGTCGTCCACGAGTGTCTTCAGTCTGTCCAGGTGATGAAGAGCTCTGAGAAAACAGACAAAAGAACAACAGTGACCAGCAGCCGACGAGAGCAGCGCTGCTTCTCTGAGATCACATGACTCTCCTGACCTCTGTAACGACCCGCCGCTTCCCATGGCAGTTTCTTCTGTTTGCTCCTGAGGAACCTTATTAAAAACACAATCACAAAACATAACATTAAGAGGCTGGGAAGGAATAATGCAGGACAATTCTGAAGTGGCATATATATATAAACTTCACAGGTCATGATTGGCTGGTCACATGACTTACGAGAACCAATGGTCTCTGTCGTCAACACCACCAAAGGTCAGCTTTGTGTGAGGAAACTTATTGTAAGACTTAAGAGGAATATATTGCATGACATACTTTAATTATAGTTTTATGGCACTTTTTTGAGCGTAGCGGTATAAAAAAAACGTATGTTGAAAAGAGTAGCGTGAACATTATGCATAACATCTAATTTTGTGTTTCACAGAAGTAAAAATAAAGCAGAAATTAAACTTGAGGTTCTAATGCTTGCAGTTTCATCTCTGAACTTGCATTGGAGCGCTTCAATATTATCACCAGTTTATGAATAAATTGCTTGTGTTTGATCATCATTTTGTATATTGTCTGCTTAGTTTATAGATACAAATGATTCGTTTTTATACCATGTCTGCAATGGAAGAGACTGGAACGTCACAATGTGAGAACTAGATTTTTCCCACATTGTACATTGTTTTTTAAAATTCATGACAACAAGATGCTATTCAGATTTAGTTATGAATTTTAAATGCAATATAGGTCACTTTAGACCTTCTGCCACATGCACTAATGTAGTGAACGATCTGATGTAAAGTGTTGTGCAAAACAATGTCAAACTACAAGGTTCTGTTTAGAAAGTCTTTATTGCTGATATTTGACAAACGTTTCAGCAGAAGTTCAGGAGTCTTCAGAAGAATCACTAATCAAGAAAGCAAAATACTCCAATAATAGGTCGGATGCAAATGTCATGATCATCCGGTTACTTTATTTTGTGATAATGACCGGCTGACTTTACAAATTTACATTACAAAACTGTTGTATGACACGGTTCATGTTAGTTTATCATAATATGATGATCAAGAATTACAATACATTTGATCTTCTTGCTGTTCTTGTTGTTGTCATCCTCGAACACCTGAAAGAAATCAGATTTAGTTGATCTGCAGTCAGTATTAGTAAGATCTGAGTGTTTGATTGTGATCACATCACCTTAATCACAGCAGAACATGCGCACGTCATTGAGAGCGGTGTCGTCTCCACTTCCCTGTGACGGTTCTATCAGGGTCTTGATGCCGCAGATTCCTTTTCCCATACAGGTTGGGCTCCAGTTGCCCCAGTTGCCCCAGTTTGTGCTGTCACCCTCCCGCACAAAACCTCCAGTGCAGGAGAACCTGGAAAAAGGTTCAATATTATGGAAAAATACATAATTGTGCTGTCGGATTGAATGTCAGTCACATGATCACCTGCAGCAATCACAATCACGAACAGCGGCACGACTGCGAGTGTGATAATAACTAAACTATTGATGGGGGAAAACTGAGTCTTTAAATAGCTAAATAAACCATGGGTTAGAGATTGTAAGAGGTTTACACTGGGTAAGAGATGTTATATCTTATAGCACCACACACTCACTTGATGTTGTTTGCGGCCGTATCGTCTCCATCTCCTTGGGAAGATTCAACTCTCAGCTGGAAAGATGTCAAGTATCCAGAAGAACACCATTTGATATCGGTCCACTCGCCCAGCTGAAGAAAACACACAAAGAGGTTTCCTGATCAAATCAATTATTATTTTCATTAAAATCCTGAAATTACTTATATATCTTAAACACTTAATGCAAGAATTGTTAATAATTTGAGTCCATTACTTTCCAACGTCGGACTCAATTGAGGTGTACTCATGTGAGCCTGATGAATCTTTGGACCGATCGACACAGTGGAGACGAATCCCATTGAGCGCTGTATCATCACCACGACCAACTGATCCTTCCACCTTAAAACATCAACATTGAGACAATCTTCCACTGGAAAGAGTTAACTCTAACCCAACCCTTCGTAACATTTATCTTCATGCTCTTCGGTATTACACAGACACTTTAAAAATATTAAGCAGCTCCAGTTCCCTGGAGAAACCTGACATTAAATGACAAACAGCAACTCCACAGTTTAGAAAATAGAGTCAGTGCCCAACTTACCTTCAGACTAAACCCTGCGGCGTACCTTCCACTCGGACACATGCTCTTATATCCCCATGATCCCCACTTCATCCCGTTCGACACCGTCAGCTCAGATCTGTAAAGTCGGTCAACGCTCCGCTCAGAACGTCTTTCTGCAGACTGACCGCTCACATGCCCAATAATGGCTAGCAGTGAAAACATCATGGAAAAGAAGTGATGCATTGCTACAGCACTGGCCTGATTGATAAAATATTCGAATTGTTAGATTAATTTTCAGGTAGACTATCTGCAGCCTCAGCTATCAGTGATCAGGTGGAAACAGACACCTCAACCCTTGTGATGTGAGAATGATCAAGCAGACACAGAGACTGTAAAGTACCATAACATTCTCAAGTTTATTACGGAAGAAGCCTTATATTTATACACAAGATTAAGCAGAATCATCAGACGTCCATTCCATCCAATCATAGTCCTCAAAGATCAACCCCTGCCATATTTGGCATATTAAGAAATATAATACCAAGGAAGAGAGCTCAGATGTTTAAATGTGTGTCTTGAGTTCACGTTTGGGTGCGAGTGTGTTCAACCCTAGTTCTTGTTTTGTCTAGGTGTCTCCATGATGTGGAGATAACAACGTAAAGAAGTTACACAAGGGCAGTCTTACACAAGAATAGTCAAAAGTGGAGCATAAGAAATAAGAACATAACAGCAATGGCCACTTTAAATTCATTCTGTCAGAGTCCTTGAAAATGTCTTGGTAAAATGTCTATAAAATATACTTTTAACTGTCAGTGTCCTTGAAAAAAAAAATTCTTGGTAAAATGTCTATAAAATATTTTGTCTTATAATATCTTGCAAGAGATGAGAACTCAAGAGTGAGAACCAACAGTGTGTTTCTTTGCAAACATAACAAAGTTTGTTAGACAACATTTAAAAGTAGTAATCAGAAATGGCAAAGAAAATAAAAAAAGTAACTACTACAGACAACAGGGTTTCCCAATCATATCCAATGGCAATTGCTTTGCAAATAAATCAAACAAAATGTGTTATGGAAATTTTACATTTAGAGGTGTTCTTTTACTTTTATATGGGTACAACTTTTATTAACGTTGAAGATGTATTGTTTACTCATAAGCATTTAAAGGAATATAATCATATAAGCAAAAGCACATTATTAAATATATAAAACTCAGTTTTTTAGAAATGTATAAGTTAGGACAAACTTGCAGGAACGAAATGTTCTCTGAGTCATGTGAAATGTGACAATATGTGTGTGGGCAGTTTCGATCAGCACATGAGATCTGCAGCTAAAAAAACTAAATTTAGTTAAATGTTTTTCAAGATCATGTCTTATTACTTTTTTTTTATTAGACTCTAAAAGGGTAGATAACATTGGCGAAAGGGACTAGCCTTTGCCTTCTCATATCAGACGCTGTCTGTGTGGGAACGTCTTATTTCATGCATGAAATAAAATACTTTGTTTAAACTTTTGAGAATCGACTTTGTCTCCTTCAGGTTTTAATATTGATAATTTCCACAACAAATGTCACTCTAAATTCCAAAGCAAAAGTATTCACGAAATCAAACCACTAGAAATTGTCAGATGCTGGCGTACTGGCAGACCGGCATATGTTGTCTTTTGGATGCTAGTATGATCCCAGCAAGACCACAATATCATGTTACATAGGCCTATCACATTTATGTTTACTGGTACACAGTACAATCCCCAGTGTGAAACACTGCTCAGTTTTCATATAGTCCCAATCTGATTAAAAGTAACACTGAGGCAATGTTGCAGTTAGTGAACTACTCTCTGTGATGACTGAGCATTAGTGATGACACCAGCGGTTAACAAGCAGATTCACTGAAGAAAAGAGGAACATCTGCCACATGCACTAATGTAGTGAACGATCTGATGTAAAGTGTTGTGCAAAACAATGTGAAACTACAAGGTTCCGTTTAGAAAGTCTTTTTTTGCTGATATTTGGAAACCGTTTCAGCAGAAGTTCAGGAGTCTTCAGAAGAATCACTAACCTACACGAAAGCATAAAATAATTTCAACTCCAATAACAGGCGGGATGCAAATATCCAGATCATCCGGTTAGGCTTTATTTTTTGATAATGACTGTATTATCCCTTTAAAAAGCTGCCGTATGACATGTTTCATGTTAGTTTATCATAGTATGATGATCAAGAATTACCATCCATTTGATCTTGCTTTTCTTGTTGTCATCCTCGAACACCTGAAAGAAACCAGATTTAGTTGATCTGCAGTCAGTATTAGTAAGATCCGAGTTTGATTTCGATCACATCACCTTAATCACAGCAGAACATGCGCACGTCATTGAGAGCGGTGTCGTCAAAAACTCCCTGTGGCTCTTCGATCCGGGTCTGAATGCCACAGATTCCTGTTCCTTCACACTTTGGACTCCATTTGCCGTAGTTGCCCCAGTTGCCCCAGCCTGTGCCTAAATCTTCCAACACCGCACCTCCACTGCATTCGAACCTGGAAAAAAAAATCAGATGTGACAATGTATGATAAAATATGTAATTGTGCTGCTGGATTTAATGTCAGTCACATGATCTCCTGCAGCCGACGGCCTAATCACTGCAATCTCGAACAGCAGCACGACTGCGAGTGTGATATTAACTAAACTGAGTCCTCAAAAAGCGAAATAAAACCAGGACGGGTAAGAGATTGTGTAAGAGGTTTACACTGGTGCTATAAGTTATAACATCTCTTAGCCACACACTCACTTGATGTTGTTTGCAGCCGTATCATCTCCGTCTTCTTGGGGAGATTCAACTCTCAGCTGGAAAGATGTCAAGTATCCAGAAGGACACCATTGGATCATTGCGGTCCACTGACCCCAGCTGAAGAAAACACACAAAGATGTTGCCTGATCAAATCAATTATTCTCACAAAAATCCTCAATTGAATTATCTAGCTTAAACACTTAATGCAAGAATTGTTAATAATCTGAGTCCATTACTTTCCAATGCCCGAACTTTGGGTAGACTTTATGATCCGAGACTGATCGACACAGTAAATACTAATCCCATTGAGCGCTGTATCATCACCACCTGGTCTTTCCACCTTAAACAACAACAAGACGATCTTACATTTGAAAGAGTAAACTCTAACCCAACACTTAATAACATTTATCTTCATACTCTTCAGTATTACACAGACACTTTAAAATATTAAGCAGGTCCAGTTCCCTGGAGAAACCTGGAATTAAATGACAAACAGCAACTCCACAGTTTTTAATCTTTGAAGCACTCATCCACCCCCATATTGGCAAAATAGAGTCAGTGCACAACTTACCTTCAGACTAAACCCTGCGGCGTACCTTCCAGCTGGACACATGTGCCGAGCCCTCCATGTTCCCCACGTCCCTCCGTTCGACACCGTCAGCTCAGATCTGACCGGCAAGAGCAGCTTCCAAGTCCTCAGTTCTCATCCTCCTGGATATGTCTGCTGCCTTTGACACAGTCAATCCTAAAGATGAAGGGGATCTCGGGAACTGCACTCCAGTGGTTCAAGTCATATCTCTCGGGTAGGTCCTTTAGGGTGTCGTGGAGGGGTGAGGTGTCTAAGACACCTAATAGTACTGTGGAGTGGGTAAAACAGTTTTTAATGGCAGGCTAGCAGATACCGTTGAATCGCGCTAGCCTAGCACCGGCGAACTATGCAACTGGACCGACTGGATGACATTTTTTGAAAACTGTCTCCACTGATAAATAACATTAAGGAACACTAACTTGGAAATGAGGCCCGATGTCCAAAATCCCGAACCACCCCTAAAACTAAAGATATGTATTCTGCAGGGGGGGAAAACTCCTTGTCAGGGTTTTTATGATGGTTTTGCATTGACTACTACTGCATCACTGCTTATGTTGCATTTTACTTCTGAATATTTTCAAGGTTGTTCATTTAAACTACATACTTTTGTGTATTTTAATGTAAAACAATGCATCATATTGTAAAATAACATAATTGTCTGTCATGTGAGGGAAAAAAAGTACTTTTTAGATCAGAGCAAGTGACCTCCTCTAAGAAGTGAACATGCTTTTTAGTCCCATCGCTGTTAAGCATTCTGGGAGACATGGACTTTTTAGCATTGAGCTTAGCCTTGAGATCTGCAATGGTCTCTTTGTGATTGTTACACTCTTCAGTCAGGGCTAACAGCTCAGCTAGTAATTTATCCAGCTGTGTTTGAAGATCTTGAATCTTTCAGTGCCTCTACATTTTTAGATTGCATTTCTTCACATATAACATTCATAAGCAAAGATAGAAATTGTGTTAACTCATGTAGCCATTTATAACACACGTAGTTTAAAGCTTCAATTATTTCACCATGTTTTGGTTTCTTTTCATGTCTACCAAGTATTTCCCAATATGTGAGAATTTCATCTTCTGAATTTAGATTTTTTGGTATGTATTTGCTGTTCAAGATAGGCTCAACTTTTTTTCTCCATATAGCGAAAAATACGTCACTGCTATTAGAATTTTTCCCTTCCATCCCTGAGGAGATCTGGATATTCACAATATTCACAAATTATACAGTAATGGGACCATTAAAGCTGCTTGCAAACAGACTCTTTTGAGGAGACAGTGGATTTGTTCATTTGTTGCCCTGATTCCACACGCTATGCGCAAACACACTGCAGACTCACTCTCGCTCATATCCAAGGTAAATCATCAACACTGTCATCCCTTGCATGCATTTTATTTAACTAAATACATCATAATCAGCTAAAACGCATGCGCAGGTTACCGTTCCTGAACGAGCGCGCACCCGAATCCGTGTTGCTTTCACTTTCACACAAAACATGATACAGCCATCCAAACATACAAAAACTCAGATTATAAGTCTTTGAATACAGATTTATAACTGCTTCTTCTTGATTCTGGCACTGTTTGTGACATTCACTGCCGGAGTGAGATTAATATTTTGAGAAGACTGTAAAGTTAAAATGAGGTTTGAATTTGTTTTACATCAAATCATTTTCTGAATGTGCATTGTGACATTTTAGCTAAACAAACATTTACAGCTTTAGAAAGGCAGAAAGTTTATGGAACTTGACAATATTACACTTTAATGTAGTGTTCCTGTAGATTACGCTAATCATTCTCTGGGAATTAATGGATTAGACAATTACTTTGAATGCAATATAAGTGGCTTTAGACCTTCTGCCACATGCACTAATGTAGTGAACGATCTGATGTAAAGTGTTGTGCAAAACAATGTCAAACTACAAGGCTCTGTTTAGAAAGTCTTTATTGCTGATATTTGACAGTTTCAGCAGAAGTTCAGGAGTCTTCAGAAGAATCACTAACCTACACGAAAGAATAAGATCATTTCAACTTCAAAAAGCGGCGTGCAAATGTCCCGATCATCCGGTTAGGCTTTATTTTTTGATAATGTAGCACCCTGCTAAATTTATATATTTAATTTGTGTTCTGTTAAGAGAAATACAGTATATCCTGAAATATGGGCAGTTCAATTGTTCCTGGTGTGTAATACCTTTTTGTATTAATATTTGTTATTGAGTTATAATCTTGTGAGGAGTTGAAATATCATCTTTTGTGAGTAACCTTTGAACCCTCTGTCATTTTATTTTGTATTGGGTGGCCAGGTGTCAGTTTGTTTACTATCCAATCAGTGCCATCCAGAGAGCAGTTTGGCAGCCTACCGGGTTGTTGAGGGGGCGGGACCAAAACGAGAGAGACGAAAATAACGAGAGAGACGGGGGAAAAAGACAGAGAGATAGCTAAAAGTTAGCTAAAAGTTCCGTATGATTAAGTTACTGGTCATCAAAGTTAAGAACAGGGGGATTTTTTTTGTTTGCTTTTGTCAGTGTGTAACCCTGCTAAAACGGGAGAGTAAGCTTTGTTTTGGAGCTGGTTAAATCGGTCACGGAAATTTCACTGAAGTGGAGCTAACGCCATAGCCATGTGCGAACTGCTATTACATAGCCAGAAACCCACTTTGCCACCGAGTTTCTGAGTGAGTATGGACATTGTGAACTCAAATGAAAGTGACATTTTTGGATAAGATATAGTTAAGCTCATTAGATTTTGTGAACTTTTTGCTAGTGTGCGTCGGAGGCTGCCATACATGGTAGTATATGTGCTCAGGATTCGTGCTGCATTCCGGAGGAGTCTGTGTTTTGCACACGGACGCGACGGAGTTTCAAGACGGGTTTCCTCATTGCGTGTCTCACCACGGGACAGAACGGTTTGGACAGACGGTCACTATAATCTTTCTGTTACCAAGGAACCGTGAGTACAGACAATATTTTATGGAAAGGTTTCAACTGAGCTCCAACAAGCGCGCCAACGTTGTGGTATCACAAAACTGAGACATTTAAGTAGAAAAAAACCCCGGGGTATTGTTCAGTCATTTAATTTGGACTATGATGACATTTTGAGAGGGTAACTCACTGGTTCTGAGAATAAATATGAATATATTTTGAGTTTAACATTCAATCTTTGTGGTCTGATATTTAAGTGTGTGTGATTCTTTTATTTTTATTTATTTTGTGCAAATAAGGGTTATAGTGGCTAAGTACATGTGTATGGGAGTTTTATGCTAAAAAGAAAAAAACAAACAAACGCAGTATAGCTATATTTAAGCTAACCAGGCCTCTCTACACTCTAGCCAGAATCGCATGCTCGAAGTTTTAGTTGTTGTGTATACATCCTGATTTTAAATTCTAGTAACCTCTCACCAATTCATTTCCCCATGCACATGATAAATACCGAAAAAGTGGAATTGAGGAGGAGGGTTACAATAACAACCGGCTAACTTTAGAGATTTAAATTACAAAACTGTTTTATGACATGGTTTGTTTGTTTATCATAGTACGATGAATAAGTACAATAAATGTGATAATCTTGCTGTTCTTCTTGTCATCCTCTTACACCTGAAAGAAAAACCAGATTTAGTTGATCTGCAGTGTGTGTCAGTCTGAGTTTTTGATTGCGATCACGTCACCTTAATCACAGCAGAACATGATCACGTCATTGAGAGCGGTGTCGTCTCCTTCGCTTCCCTGCGACTCTTCTACCCGGGTCTGTAAGCCGCAGATTCCTTTTCCTTCACACGTTGGACTCCAGTCGCCCCAGTTGCCCCAGTTTGTGCCTTCAGCGTACATCAAATCACCTTCACTGCATTTGGAAAATGGTAAATGGACTGCATTTATATAGCGCTTTCACAGACCCAATGCCCTCCAAAGCGCTTTACAATATTGCCTCACATTCACCCATTCACTCACTCACTCATTCATACACCGATGGCGGTGTCAGCCATGCAAGGCGATCATGGACACCTCGACACTTGGTCAGGTGGAACCGGGGATTGAACCACCAACCTTACGGTTTGTAGACAATCTACATGAATCACTGAGCCACTGCCGCTTGAACCTGGAAATAATTCAGATGTGACAATCATGATAAAATACGTAATTGTGCTGTTGGATTGAATGTCAGTCACATGATCTCCTGCAGCTAGTGATGTGACATTTGAACCGAGGCATCGGAGCTTGTGTTGAGAAAAAAGGGGCGTGCCAGATGAAGCCGCGCTTCGAGGCTTGTGTTGTTAACGTGAAAATCACGTGACTCATGACAAACGAGGCCTCGGTTTGTGTGGATACGTCACCGGTTCGTTCTGAGTGTCGTTTCCGAATAAAGGGGGTTCGAAACTCGCGCCACCTTGTGGGTGTTGTCAGGAGTAGTTGAATCAGTTGTAGTAGAGTCAGAGAGTTAGAGTTACAGTTAGATAGTTGTGTCGTCGTCGTCATTATTGTGTCATATAGGTGTTAGGGCTGTAGCCTATATTATTAGATTAATCTCGAACAGCAGCACGACTGCGAGTGTGATATTAACTAAACTATTGAAACTGGGTCCTTAAATAGATAAAGAAACCCAGGATGGGTAAGAGAGGTTATAACTTATAGCACCCCACACTCACATGCAGGGCCGGACTAAGAGTTCAAAGGCCCCTGGGCACAATGACTTGTTCGGGAGGAGCAAGTTAATATAAGATAATCAATCCTAATTAAACACGAGTGGAGCACATTCAGTTAATCAACCCAATCAACGAGTTAAGAGGTGTAGCCTATGTATGTATACACAGCAGATAATCACGCTTTGAGTCACAGGAGTGGTCAACTCTGGGCTTGTTGTCTTTCACTTGGGGTTTCTTTTCCTCAGCTCTAGGCTACTAGGCATCTGGGTTTAATGACGTATCAGTATATCCAAAGAGGCAATCAACTCATCAGTTTTTTATACTCCTGTTGTTTCCCACTGAAGTTCGGTTCTAATCTTCACCTTTTCATGTCCTTGAACTCCAGTAAACACAACCAAGATGGCTGATCTCCTTTTAAAGGGATACTTCAGGATTTAGCATTAAGCTTTGTATTAGTAGAAAACCTGTAGTATTTTTAAATTACCGTGCTTTCCAGCCTCATATCCCCCTGAGATGAGAGATTTGTGTATTTTTGTCTGGAAAAAACCTCAGATGATGCAAAAATACCCCTTCATGAGCACACGCAAAACAGAGGAAGGGGAAAGTGAAGGGGTAAGGCGTAGAATTGGGATTGGGCGCAATTAAGTGTTTAAGCTAGTTGAGGTAATTGAAGATTTTCTTGAAAATAATAATTGATCTGATCAGGCAACCTCTTTGTGTTTTCTCTTCAGCTGGGGTGAGTGGACAGATATCAAATGTTCTTCTGGATTCTTGACCGCTTTACAGGTGAGAGGTTAATCTTCCCAAGGAATTTCTGTTGATACGGTCACAAACAATATCATGTGAGTGTGTGGTGCAAAAGTCATCCTGGTTTAGTTTTGCTACTAAGGGACTGTTTTCCCTCATCAAGCGGTTCAATTAATATCACACTCGCAGTCGTGCTGCTGTTCGAGATTGCAGTGATTAGGCCGTCGGCTGCAGGAGATCATGTGACTGACATTCAATCCAACAGCACAATAACATATTTAATCATAATATTGTCACATCTGAATTTTATCTAGGTTCGCCTGCAGTGATGGTTATTTGGTTTAGGGTGACGGCACAGACTGGGGCGAATGGAACGACTGGAGTAAAACATGTGAAGGAAGAGGAATCTGCTGAATCCGGACGCGGATCGAAGAGCCACAGGGAATCAGAGATGACACCGCTCTCAGTGACGTGCGCATGTTCTGCTGTGATTGAGGTGTCAACTGGTTCCAAATATCAGCAAAAAATACTTTCTAAACAGAGCCTTGTAGTTTCACATTGTTTTGCACAACTCTTTACATCAGATCGTTCATTACATTAGTGCATGTGGCAGATGGTCTAAAGCCACTTATATTGCATTCAAAGTCTAATACGTTCATGCATTCCCTGACAAATGCTTCTACTAGCCATTTGACCTGATCAGTGTTTGTCTAAAGTGTGTTTATGTTCAGGTTAATGACTTGTCTTGCACAATCATTTAGTTTGGTCTTGATCACTGGAACAATAATATGGTTAAACACTGATTCCTTTGCTAACAGTAAACTACAAAACCATTATCATATTTACTGACATATATTTTTTTATACGTGTATATTTATTTCTTCTAACCCTATGACTTCAGAAATCCGGTTATAGGCCATATAGTGCTGGAACCGGCTGGTTTATGCTGGTATAGTGTGGGTTAGTGTTGGTATTACTGGTACGGGCTGGTTTATGCTGGTATAGTGTGGGTTAGTGTTGGTATTACTGGTCCAGGCTGGTTTATGATGGTATAGTGTGGGTTAGTGTTGGTATTACTGGTACGGGCTGGTTTATGCTGGTATAGTGTGGGTTAGTGTTGGTATTACTGGTACGGGCTGGTTTATGCTGGTATAGTGTGGGTTAGTGTTGGTATTACTGGTACCGGCTGGTTTATGCTGGTATAGTGTGGGTTAGTGTTGGTATTACTGGTACGGGCTGGTTTATGCTGGTATAGTGTGGGTTAGTGTTGGTATTACTAGTGTGGGCTGGTTTATGATGGTATAGTGTGGGTTAGTGTTGGTATTACTAGTGTGGGCTGGTTTATGATGGTATAGAGTGGGTTAGTGTTGGTATTACTAGTGTGGGCTGGTGACATAGTGAGTGGAATCAGGGCAAAAAATGAATTGTTATCCACCCTCTCATCAAAAGAGTCTGTTTGCAAGCAGCAGAAACCCACCTTATGACACTCAGAAAACATGTGTTGTTCACTCAGCTGCAAATAATAGCACCAAATAAATAAAAAACAATGGTCTGGTTTCACACTCAACTTGATTATACTGTTTATAAAGTCTCAACATGAACACCCACATAGATGTCATACCTGCGAAAACAAGAAAAATTGAGGAGACAGGAGCAACTGTGTCAGCGTCGCACAATCCTCAGCAACTGTGAGGGCGCCGGCGCAACACAAAGCCCTTACTTTGAAAACGAAAGCTACCCTCCGGTGGGAAATAAACCGGAAGTGCAGCCTTTAATCACAGGAGATTCGCACATGCGATGGCGTATTGTTGTGTTTAATGTAGAAATTAGTTATTCTAAAAAATGTACATACATTTCTTTCATACTTTAGACTATATACAGTGAAAATCATTTAGAAATAAAACAATTTTATATATATATATATATATATATATATATATATATATATATATATATATATATATATATATATATATATATAAATAATTCAGAAAGTAAAAAAAGAAGCAGGAACAGACTATATACATATCCTATATTGGATATTAAAGCTGCAGTCCGTAGCTTTTTGGGGATTAAAAATGATCCAAAATACATATTTGAGAAAATACAGGGTTCAAAACTCTCTGCTTGCCTTAGCTCGATTCAAATCGGCAGAGGTGGACAAAGTACACAACTTCCTTACTTGAGTAAAAGTACAGATACTACTGGTCAAATATTACTCCGTTACAAGTAAAAGTTGTAAAAACTGATTTTTACTGAAGTAAAAGTACAGAAGTACTCGTTTTTAAAAGTACTTAAGTATAAAAGTAAATGTCAATGCTTACAGTACCGTATGCCTCTGAATCTGTGCCTGCCACCCTCATATCAATATCACATTTATTTCTAGAACACAGTTCCAGTCGTGGGATTGAATAAGTCACTCAATAACGTCCACAATGGTTTCGGACACCCAAATGGCTGGTCCCAGTTGTTTGGCTTTTAGTATGAATGTTAGCCTTGTTATCTATAAGCTAGTGTGCTCCAAAACAATGACAAAATTTGCATTTAGAAGAGCAAACCCAAATTAAATTAATACATTGACAAAACATGAACTGATACCACACATTAACTCACCTATATGGCATAATCCTGATTATACTATCAATAAAACTCCACTTAACAATATTAAATGGAAAGAGAAAGGTATTACACATCTACATCACCTGTTTACTGGCAACGCCTTCGCTTTCGTTAGGAGTGGCCCCCAGGCCTAGAGAATAATGTCCTAAAATATGGTGTTAGTATTATAATTACAGTACTGCCACTACTACTACCCCTACTATTATCATCATGAATATTAGTGTTACCACTACTACTATTGCTACTACTATTATTATTTTTGTTCTAGTTATTTTTATTTATAGTAGTATGAATACTACTTTTACTACAACTCTATCACAATTATGATTTTCTTAAATTGTCTCTATATCACTAAAATACCTCATTGCTTAAACTTACCAATGTATCTGCATACATCACTATATTGATGTTTATATTTAGTTGTTTTCATTTTTTTTGTCTATTTATTTTTTGTGTTCTGTATGTTCCTCTCTCTTCGGTGTGCGTATATATGACATTGATCTTTTACCTTGTATAAGCTACAATGTTTTAACTTGCAATAAAACTTGCAAAAGTCATGCAATGCTGATGTTGTTAACATTAACAGTTTGAGAGCAAAGTATAATTTGCAGGGTTTTGCGTGATAAGCGATTTTTAGATTTAATCAGCGCGATTTACTGCAATGTCAGAACTAGAACAAAAGTGGATGTTACTTGTTCAGATGACATTTTCCGGTGAAATTTATTATGTTGGTCATACTTCCAAAGAGAAAAATCTGTGATTCTGAATATCCACACCAGCGCGGTGATTGACAGCTGCACATTCTCCTTAAACAGTGTTCTCTGTTCCAAGGTATTGTCAGAGAATGTCTAATAAGGGGAGAAGGTTCACTCTCGCTACACTTCCGGCTTCTGACTGGTTGCAGTTCCACTCTGATTCCACATGAGGGCGCTCACAGGACGAGTGCAGAATGAATGGAGGTCTATGGAGCTATAGCCCTCAAAATCCACTTTTCTCAAGATATAATTTTTTGTCTAGTAATTTGAATGTTGTATTCGAAAGGAGATGCAAAGAAATTGCTTATTGCTGGGTGTTAGATTTTTTAGAGTCACTTATTTGCTTTAAAAAGTCTTTCAAAATGTCAATGACGTCATACACATCGTACGACCATAGATACTGCTTTACGGCAATCCTTCAGTCACTGTGGTGCTTTCGCGCTCTGCACTTTATTTTCTCTCGAGGCATCGCCAGCACAGCGGACACAGGTAAACACACAACACAGCGGACACAGGTAAACACACAACACAGCTGACACAGGTAAACACACAACACAGCTGACACAGGTAAACAACACAGCGGACACAGGTAAACACACAACACAGCGGACACAGGTAAACACACAACACAGCGGACACAGGTAAACACACATGCTAGAAGAGTTTCTGCTAGAATACATTCTGGTCCAGCTTCGGATGCCATCAAGCGGTATCTCTGGTCGTAACCAGAGCCATATAGAGAGAGAGTTGCGACAACGGAAGTTCGAAATGGTTCTTCGTCACGTGATTCGCGTAACGGCGGATAGTTCCAGGAAGTGCTTCGGCGCCAATTCAAATCAATGGAGTTAGAGAGCAGAACTGTGATTTTTGGTAATTTGTAGTCAATAAATGCATTGATTTACAATATAAATATAATACACTGACATGTGAATGTAGTATGTGTATGTTGTTACATCAATGTTGTTTTTAAAATATAAAAATCTGATAATATTTAATGACTAGTGTGCTCAACTTGCGTTGCCTGCCTTTATTAACATATTTCTAGCTAACGTTACCTTGGGAAAAGACCGTGTTGCAATTGTTTTGAAGTATTTTTGTGTTCTCAAACTTGAATGTTATTTAAGAGTATCACGTAGCCTAATGTGCTATGGTTTCACAAGGACAGGAGACTTGGTAACAGGTGATTGTCTTAATGTAAAATTTAATTAAGTGAATTTTCAAATAATCTTAATGTTTACCATGCTTATGCACCCCATGCACGTACTATATAAATTAATACTCAATATATTCAGTTCTAAAAACAAAACATGATTATATATACACACACACATTATTTCCAAGTGTCCAAGTGCATTATTTCCTTTTAACATAATTTGATAAATTCATGACATAAATCACTTTAATCTATAAAACCTATTTAGTTTAAATTCATTTTTAATACATTTAAATAATACATATTTTATGTTTTATCTTAAACCCCCAAAATATCAGGTTGTGCAACTGTCCGCAAAAATAAACCATTTAAAATAAATAAACTATTGTCTTAAGAATAATAAATTGAAAACGAAATTGTATGGCATCATTTTATGTTTAAAACCTTTCATATAAACCTTTCGTTTTAAAGATGTTGAGATAATTTAACAACTTTTGTTAAATTGAGCGTTAATCATAGGCTACTTGGGTGTATCTGCACTTTTTCACAAAGACCAACACTGGCAAGTTGAATGTTTATTTAAAATAAGGAGCAAGAAAAGTTTTGCAAATCCAAGGAGCGGAGACTGAAGGTGAGGGTACAGCGTCTGCAGGATCCACTGAATCCGCTTATGCTTCTTGGGTTGAAAGAGATAAAGGAGACAAAAACGGGACAAATTATATACAAAATCAGCTGGGCTGAAACAGTAATATAGACAGATAATATTCAACAGAAACACAATGCCTAAAAAACTCCACCCATACGTTTTTGTTTACTCAAATATGCAATCTAAAATAAGGATTTTATTCTGTTATTGCACATTTAATACGAAATTAAACGGATATTCTTATTACCACTTCCATTAATGACTATCACACTCTCAATGTTATATTTAGCCTCTGTTTAGAAGCGTTTCCCTCTTATTACACACAACAAAGGATACAGCTACATTAATATAACGGGTTTAACATTAATAGGCTGTTCGTGGTTTGTTATGCGCTACTAATTTTATCCAATGACCTATCATTTATCCGATAACGTCCCCTAAAACTACAAATTTAGATAGCAATAATCAACTAGCATGCTTTAATACACAAGTTAAATTGATTCCGATGTACTGATAATATACAATCTTGTTCTTTAAACGTCTTACCTTTTAAAAGGGCATCACAAACGGTCTGTTCTGCTGGAACTCTACGGCGCGGCCGCTACTTCCGGGAACTGTTGAGAGGCTCCGCGAGCCGCCATTGCTGTAAAAAAAACGTTCCATTGGAGTGAATGGAGTTGTCGCAACTCTCTCTCTATATGGCTCTGCACTCGGGCTCCTTCCACTCCACCACTCTGGCTCCTTCCACTCTGGCTCCTCCCACTCTTCTAACTCTGGCTCCTCCCACTCTTCTAACTCTGGCTCCTCCCACTCCACCACAATGGCTCCTCCCACTCTGTAACTGCTTTACTTGAAAAAGTAATGTGATTATGTAACTCAAGTTATTTTGAGCCAATGATTGGAGATAATGCATTTCCAGTGATGGAGCTTGAGGTAATAAACAGCTACGGTAATAGACCATATGCTATCAGAACCCTATTGGGTCGGGTTGACAATAGACATTCAGAAAGGAGCAGTGACTGCGGTAATGTTGGAAACTTTTTCTTCTTCTAAGCAGAGACCAGGAGACGTTGGGATCACGTTCAAGCAGAAGTTATTCTTTATTGAGCGTGGCTGCAGTTCGTTCAAAACAGTCTGAACTGTAACAGTTTACATTGCAATTTTATAGGCATTTTAGGAGGAGGGACTTCTGGGGGTGGAGACATTCAAACCAATCATACGAAAGTAAGGAGGAGTTGATTCTATCAAGCGAAAACCAGTTTGGCAGATTATCTAGATTGCTCAAGAGAAAACAGAGCCAATCAGCATAACACTCTATTGTATTGCTATACAATCTTCCTGACTTGATTGCTCAAACCTTAACATTATCATAGAGACAAAGGCACCGCTGTATCTTGAGCTTAATGGTCAGGAAGTGCATAAGGACAAAAGCTAATGTCAGACTCCCGAATTGCTCGACTTAATCTTCATCTATGCCTCAAATGCTAAAATCAGTATTCTTCACCGTGACGTTTATGTAAGGAAAGCATATCTGAAATAGATTCTTAAAATTTGTTATTCTTCACTACCAAGGTTTCGGACAGAAAGGGAGGGAGTGACATTACGTCCGTCGATAAGGAGAGTAAAGTTCTGAATAGAAGAGAGGAGAGATTTTGGGCCGTTGATAAGGAGTTCTGTTTTTACTGCTGTTGAGTTAAGAAAATTATTGTCCATCCAGGTTTTAATGTCGGAAATGCAATCGGTGATGGTGGAGAGAATAGCCGGGGAGATGGATTTGGTGGACAAGTAGATTTGGGTATCATCGGCGTAGCAGTGAAAAGTCCATGGTTGCGGATGATCTGACCGAGGGGAAGCATGTAGATGGTGAAGAGGAGCACTCAAAAAAATATTTAACCCCAAAAGTTAAAACTTATGTATTTCAATTACATGTCAATTTTCCATCCAATTTAATCACATAAATCCAACGTAAAAGTTAGCATTTTATTTAAGCCTTACCATCATGTTCAGTTGACGTGAATGAATTAAATAGTTGTTATGTGAACCGATGAACTTTGATTTAAGATTGTGTATTAAATAAACTTTACTCATTTAAAATACATTGTTGTTATTTGCTTTATGTAAACTATCTTACATTTCCTTAATTCTATTGAATAAACGGTCAAAAACATGTTAAATTTTCAAACATTTATTGCAATTGCTCCATAAGTCAAAAGAAACATCCAGTCTGACAAAAGAAACAAAAAAACCCAAGCAGGACATAATACAGCACTTTACAAATTAATACAACTGTTTTGGTTTTATGCATCCTCCCAAACTGTTCTTTCTGTGATTATTACTCATGTTACACTTTTTAGTTTTAAACCTGTCTGCCAAGTAACAGGGATCCAAATTTCAACATCAAACATTTTCACATTTTCAAGGTTAAACATTTTGATATCACTGCATAGTACAGTAATCAATTTGTTTTCTTCTGATTATTTTCTTAAAAATTATCTATTTTTCTTATATGCCAAAAATCATTAGGATATTAAGTAAAGATCATGTTCCATGAAGATATTTAGTAAATTTTCCTACCGTAAATATATAAAACATTTATTTGTGTGAGTGAATACAGCACAATCGTGAACATAAATGCACAACTTTAAAGGCAATTTTCTCAATGTTTAGATAGTTTTGCCAAATATTGTCATATCCTAACAAACCATACATCAATGGAAAGCATATTTATTCAGCTTTCATGTGATGTATAAAACTCAAGTTCAAAAAATTTACCCATGTGACTGGTTTTGTGGTCCAGGGTCACATATAACATATACCACAGTTTCACATTTCAACATTTAGGCCAGAACTAATTGTCCTACTCACTGCTGAACTTGATTTTAGCTCTCTGAAGCTGAATTTCTGTTCTTGGCTATAACAGTCTCGGCCTTGCTGCAAAACGAGTCATCAGATAAGTTCCTGGACTGAGCCAATAGTACAAGGGCTAACATCTCTCGTGTCAAGTGTATCAGAGCTACAAAAGCAGGAATGGTGCATTAGGTACGCAGTCTCTTGTTGGAGTTAGTGTCATCAGTCCGTTGAAAAATTCCTTTCAGGGCATCCCTGTCTTAACAGCTGAAAAAGTTTTCAATCTCCCTTCAGTTGTTGAAAACATCTAGGCAAGAAGTGAATGTCCTATTCACTGAAAAGTTTTAATTTTAAGTGCATGAACCTTTGTGGAATGCTTGCTGCCATCCAAATTCATCAGTACCTTTTGAAAGAATTCAAACGAGTTTGAAACTTGAGGGTAGCTTAAGTTGAGAGCGTAGATCAGTCCAAACAGCATTACCAATCCAAAGGAAATACTCTAAGTGCTGTAGCAGCTGCACACCCTCTATCACTACTCCAACATCCTCTGGCTCGTCCTCAGCACCAACACCTTTTTTACGGATCACAAAAAAGCCCCAGCATGGTCTCTGAAATCCCTCTCTCAGCTTATTCTGGATTGCAGTCCTAAGCCAAAACAAAAAAAACAATTATTTTTTATTTTTTATAATTAACACGGATTAACACTGATTATAATGTGTGTATATATATATATATATATATATAATTATTTTTCTTCTTTATATATACAATGTGTACTTAGTTATAAAATAAAATGCAGTTTACCTCACCTTGTCTGCAATTGCCATATTGTGTGATATCTTCTGTCCAGAAGCACCACCTCTGCTGTTGAAAACCTTGAGTAGATTTAGTGTATCTGTCCAGCTGCGCCAAGAACGTTGACATAAGTGGCACAGTTGTTATCCTGCATTTATTTGAGAAAAAAAAGGGAAATAAAGATGGGCATGAAAATAGATCTATTGTGGAGGAATTCATAATAATTTATTCTTGTGTAAATATCAATAACACTTACTTAATTTACTGTGAGCAGTGCAGGCCCCCTGGTTTGTAAATCAGACACCAATTGTCCTAAAAGTGCAAAGACAATTACTATATACACAAAGATGCCTGAACCTAGCCCCAAAATGCCCATGTTTAAGCTTAGAATGTTCTTAAAAAACTCATACCTACTGGATAATTCTGTGCCACACACTTTACATGCCCACATTCCCAAAACTCTCATATCTGAAATTCAAAAAAAGTGAGAAAACAACAGATATCACACTTTTGCAAAGAAATTAAACAAGTCAAGATTAATTTTATTACAAAGAAAAAAATACACATACCGTAATTGAGTGATGGTGCCAAACCGGAGCCAGAAATGTTGGAATGTTGTCGATGAAAACTCTGAAATGGCAAAGACATATAGTTTATTTTTTTATAACTTTAATGAAATTACAACTCAGCATGAAAAAAGAAAGCATGCTCCACTTAATGGAATCCTATTAACCTTTGCATGTAGATAACTTTAATATAGACTACGGTTGATTAAGTATGTTGTGCAACGTTTTGGCATTTTCAAAGGATTTTTAAAGCAATGTAAAAATAAGGCCTAACTTATGTAGAGATGACAAGTTGTTATAAAAAAAATGACGCACATATAGTCAGTCGACCATCTTAAAATGATCAAAGTTACAAATATTTTTCAAGATATTTGTTTTAACGAGAAATCCTATACAATTGTAACGTTACCTACATAACCTTCAAATACGTTAGGCCTAACGTTACGTTCGTTCGATTGACTGATTGTGCAAGTTTGCAAATCGAGATCACGGAGCCGTTATCAAAAATCATACGTGTAATCTGCCTAAATGCAAAAATGATACACCTAGTCAGTCAACAATAAATCTTAATAAATAGCAGTTAACGTTAACTTACTGTTTATATAGGCTAACGTTAACTGGAAAGGCCGGAAAAGTTCATTCGTCTGAAGTGCAGTCACGGCGAAACTAAGATATTTATTAAATCAGATCGATTAAATTATACAAATAGTGGATGTTGAAGTCCAAATCATTTATAAATATAGAAAATATCTTACCTTTTCGAGTATTCCACATCTGTTCACGCAAATCATTGGCGTCGAGTCTTGAAAATGCGCCTCCACCGACTTGCCGTTGCCGCCTTCAGAGTTTTTTTTTTTTTTTATTACTCTAGTGCGCATGCGTACCATCTGAAATTTCCCCTTATGGCAACCAATCAAGTATAGTTTATGTCATTTTATCAATTTGGACTTGGATCCATTACATTCATGTTGTGTAAGAGTAATTCGCAACAATAATGGTTATTTTATACATTTTTAAATATATTTTATTTAAATTGTTTGCTTAAATTCAATTAGTGGCCAGAATAATTTTTTTGAGTGAGGGGGCCGAGCACCGAACCTTGGGGGACGCCATGGGTGACTGGGGAGGTGTGTGAGTTGCAGTTGTTAACAGAGACAAAATGGTTATGGTCAGAGAGGTAAGAGGTGAGCCAGAGAAGTGCTGTACCAGCGATGCCAATAGATTGGAGACGATGGAGGAGGACAGTATGGTCTATAGAGTCAAATGCAGCGGAGAGGTCGAGGAGAAGGAGGATGGATATGAAACCAGAGTCGGCAGCAATGAGGAGATCATTTGTGACTTTAAGAAGGGCTGTTTCTGTGCTGTGGTGTGGAGGGAATCCGGATTGAAATGTTTCGAAGAGTTGAGAAGAGTGGAGATATTGATGGAGTTGTGTGTTGACGGTGCGTTCCAGAATTTTTTTAAGTAACGGGAGATTGAAGATGGGTCTGAAGTTATGCAGATTTTTTTTTCAGGAGGGGTGTGATGGACGCAAGTTTTAGCGGGGATGGACCAGATCCAGACATAAGGGAAGTGTTGATGATGATGGGGATGAGAGGGATGAGGGTTTGTTGACAGGTTTTGAAGAGAGGAGAAGGGATCGGGTCAAGCTGGCAGTTGGAGAATTTCATGGAATTTCAATGTCATCAGAATACAAATGAGAAAAGAAGAGTTAACAATGAGCTGAAAGAAATTATAAAGAACGAGGGTAAGATATTAATCTATACATCAGTTACATTGGACAATTTTGGTCATGTTATGTTTAAAATAAGTGTTACGTCCTTAGGACGTTTAGTGTTTCTGGGTGTGTTTAGTGTGTTTCTTCTTTCGGTTTCTTTTTGCCTCTCTCTAACAGGCTGTTGCTGATTTGCTGTTTTTCCTGTCAATCATCCGTGACGCGTTGATTGGCTGTGCCCTGTGAGGGCGTGCTCCTCATCATCCTGATGCTTTACACCTGGGGAAGCGCTACTTAAGGCAGATGCTACTGCCACTTCGGGAGAGAGACCTTTTGTTTTGATTTTGCTTTGTGATGTGTTTTGTTTTGATTTAGTTTTGTTAAGTGTTTTGTCATGTGAACATTGCCTATTGTGACTGCCCGAAAAACTCCCTATGTGTGAGCTTTGGAAGTTTTAAACAGCTTTCAAAGCTGGGTTAGGCTGGAAGGAGAAGGGGTTTAGGTAAGCATGCCACGTGACATACATTTGCACATTTAGATTGATTTTTGTCTATGCACACTAGGTTAGGGATTTGTGCCACTCTCTGTATTTTTGTTTGGTTAGTTAGAGTAGTTTAGTTACGACGTCGTGGACGTTGACGACTTTCTTTAAATCTTTTGTTTTAATTTAGTTTAGGATTAGATGGAAATGATTTAGCTAGTTTTTGTTTTGATTATGTTACTTTATTTTCTTTGGCACAATCCAGGTTTCCCACTTTGTTCTCTTCAGTTTCTAATCCTTTGCTTCTTGATTGGTTTATTTATCTCTGTATAAATAGTTTTTCCTTTATTTCTATGCAAAATACTTATCACTTTACATATATTTCAAATGAAGTTAATTTGACTATCTCGTGTCTCTCTGAGAAACTTGTTTCTCAGTTTCGTTCAGTGATATTGGTTGACAGGTGGCCGACTGGTTTAATGTTCCCCTTCTTAATCCCTAGATTAGTAAGAGCCAAAGAAGGGTCTGTAACAATAAGTTTAATAAGAAATGTTAAGTAATGCAGGGTCCAAAGATGTGAAGTCAAGTTTTAAGTTGAGACACAACGGATATATAACGCATATTTTATAAAAAAATATTAAAAGTGCTGAAAAGGAACTGAAAATATTAGTGCCTCGCTCATCAAATCACAACACATTTAATGGATTTTGTTTTTTCTCGAAGAAGTAATGAAGTTTCAATGTTAAGCATTCACTGCAATAGTTCACATTTTCACAACAATGAATAGTTTATTGGCATTCGGTGACTACAGTGAGGTACAGCCGTGTTGACAACAATGCCTGAAATAAACCTCTACAAATGCATCTGTGTCCTTATATAATATAATATATATAAGCTGCTGTGGAGTATTTGTCATTCTTCATTTCTTAATGTGTTTTGTAGGCTATAGCCAGTGTTTCCCAGCCTCCACAGTCATGCCAGTAATGCTCAAGTTCCCGTTATCAACACCCAATACTGGACTCCATATGTGACATATATGAAATACATTACAACAACATTACAAATAACTCCTCTTCTGATTTCCATGCAAGCTCTGGTTAATATTTGTATAGAAACTTGGTAGTCTTCTAATATACTTTAAATCAAGTCTTTTTGGGGATAGTTCCCCCAAAAACTGTCCCTGACTTCTAATGTATGGACAAAAACATCTCAAGATATTATATTTTATGTTCCACAGAAGAAAGAAAGTTATTCAGCTTTTGATCGACATGACGGCATATGTACTTTATGTCAATTTTAATTTTTGAGTGAACCATCTTTTTAATACATTTACATTTAATCATTTAGCAGACTTACAAATGAGGAGAACAATAGAAGTTAAACTAACAATATTCAAGTGCTATGAATAATAGTGTGAATAGTAGTTATTAGGTAAGAAGAGTATAATGTGCAAGACTATGACATTGATGTTGTTGATCTGTCAGTCTATCGGGGAATTAATGAGAATAAACCGTGCTTTACACAATCCTCCTCTCCATCGTAAGATAAAGTCCTGACGCATCAACGGCACATCAATACATCTCTTAATAAACTCTGTTTACTGTGTGTGTTTAATGGACCGCAAACAGAGTTTTGAGTTTTATGAACAAGAGTTGTCTCTAATAAAGCTAAATGTGACAGAAAGGAAGAGTGTGTGCATGAAGAGAATGACACTGACTCATGTGTTGAGTGCAGATGTTAAACTGAACTGCAGGCGGTGTGTGAACGAGACGCAGGCGTTTGCATTGAAACACAGCAGGCAAACGCTGCACTTCTGTCTCGAGTGTGTTCGTCCCGGCTGTGTGTCGAGTTCTGGTGTGTGTGAGTTCTGCAACAGCAGTGAACACACTTCATTAAACCCTCTGACATCAGGCCTCAAGCACATGTACAACACACAGTCCGCGAGTGGGTTCAGATACATGAGATATCTAGATAAATACCAAAATATAGAAATCAAATGGTCGTAAGAGGAAAACTCCTCTATAATGTTCATGATTACGTCGGGGAGAATGAGAAAAGTGTAAGTCAGAAGCACCAGGAACAAACTGCCCAGAATCTTCTTGCGCTTTAGAGGAGTAAGTGATATTGTGCGTGAAAGACCGCGACAAGTGCCGACAAAACACAGAATGATGATCGGGTAGGGGATTAAACAGCCGATCGATAGAGGCAGAGGGCTAAACATATAACTGTAGCTTACGACTACAAAGATCAGAGGAACAAACCAGACAATCACAGAAATACCACAGCAGACTTTCAGTGAATGATGAGATCTGTACCAGACAGGATGAGAAACCAGGAGATATCGTTCAACAGCAACACATGCCATGAAATACAGACCCACAATAAAACTATAATAATATTCCCTCTCCACCTCCCGTATGAATATCATGATTAATATACAAATGATCTGAATGAGATCTGAAAGAATCAAGTTAATAACAAACACTGGAGTGGAGCGATGAGATTTGATAAGAGCAAACAACGCTAACAGAGTTAAGATCATGATTGGAATCTCAATGGAAGAAATTATCATGATAACTAATGGTTCTGCATACACAACGTTCCAGTATAATTTCCTCATCTGACGGTCATAATCTACTCTTCTTGATCCGTTGCTGCTGGCGTTTTGTTCCATTGTTTCATGAAATCTTGACAGGCACTAATAACAAACCAGTCATTAGTTTAAAAAAAACATGCATTCATTTACTTTTTACTACTTTATTAAAAACATTAGGGAAACATATATGACATAACTTGTTTTCTGTGTGATTGTTGAAATAAAGTTTCCTCAGTTTGCTTGACATGTTCTTTAGAGGAGTGTGTGTGATGTTAGAAAGCTTGAAAAGTAAGAAATAAAGTTTGTAAATCCTCCATTTGAACAATATCACAGAAGCAAGAATGCTGTTGTTCTGAATACTCAGTCCCAGCACAGCTGCGAGTGGACACTGGGTTATTAAACTAGGAGTGAATCTTGAAGAACTCACGTTACTGACGGGATTGTGTGTTTCGTCTGCGGCTCAAAGCAGAAGTTTGTGGAATAACACACACACTGACGGATGCTCACCAGCGCCGTGTTTAAAGAGCTCTTCATTCACTGTAAAAACACACATCTTAAAGCTTGTTGATCTAATGTAGGAAATGCCTGAGATTACAGACTAACTGTTTGAAACTGTAATTTCCTTAAAGGTACAATATGTAAGAATTTCGTAATAAAATATAAAAAATCACTTGCACAGTGTGATATATTTCCTGCAGTTGTGTACTTACAATATCCCAAAAGTCTCCAAATATTTTTTATTTCAGAGAAATTCCAATTTTAAATAATGGTCCGTCCCGGAAAAAAATGTCGCTGTCAATGACGCAATATCCGCGCTATCCTCGGTTTCCGCTCGTATTGCCATGGCCATGCCGTAACCATGGCGACAGACGTGGACAACTGCGTAGTGCGTAAAGTTTAGCAGCACGCCGTTCTTATTTCGTTCAAACATTATGGACCATGGCAAGCAGACTTTGGGACAAAAAAGGAGGCTCAATATCAGCGTGGCGTTTTCGAGATGCCGAGAGCTAGCGTCCGCGACTAACTACGACTTGACAGCGACACTGCTCCTGAACATACTTTATTAGACAGGTGAGCAAATGTACATAAAACAAATCAATGTTATACAGCTCAACATGATGAAATGTTATAATATGATCTGTATGTTATTATAATGTTGATCTAGCTTAACTGTTACTATTAATCTGCTAATTTCATATAGCAAACGAACTAACACAGAATAACATTATAACTTTTAACACACTCAAATGCAGTTTAGTGTGATAATGTAACGTTAGAGCGAGTGGAACAGCGCTGCGTTACCTCACAAGTTTCATCCGTCTAATAAACTGTCCTGTGCGAATAGTAATTCAGCAGTTGCGTGTAGTTCGGTAGAATTAAATATCCTTTTTCCTTTATATCCGCGGGACTCGCGTGTGATATGTGTTTATTATTAGCAATCGCACCCTGATTCATACCACTGTAATGCTAAAAAACATCAATGTTTTCACTCATCCATTAACATTATTAGATCATCCGCTTGACAGCAAGTCCCAGCATTCAGCTCGTCACTGCGTCATCAACCTACGCCTGTGTTACTGTAAGAGGTTAGCGACCCCTAGCGGCAAAAAAATTACATATTGTAGCTTTATTGACACAACTAACTAACAATGGTAGTTTGAGTGAAAAAAACAGTCTAACTTTCACATCTGGTTCGGCTCAACTACGCCGACTGAAGTAATCTGGAAATGCTTTATATCTGATGCTTTCATTTCTAAAGTTCACTCAGCGTTTATTCATATCCTCAGTAGAATAAGAAACCCATGAATGATGGCGAGAGAAAGCACAAATACTCTGATCTCTCTAAAATATTGGTTCTTCTGCTGCTCTGCAAGCCTGTTTTCTTTAGAAATGGAAATCTGTGTTGCTGACGGACTGAAATCACACACAATATAAATTAGAGGAAACTAGTTTAAGTGCAAATGATCCCAGTGAGACCAGAGGCTGAAATACACAGATAGTTGACTATATAAACTCACGGATGAGATGATCTCATGATCTGACCTGGAATCATAATGAACATCAAACTACAAGACAGATGATGAAGTTTATGAGCGGATCACATCATCATCAAATGAACCTCAAGAACCTTAAAGAAAACTTCCAAACCTGCTTTAAACAATGCCATCTTCATTTCTTTAGTTTCTTCTACACATAATCTGAACAACATGTGCTAACGTTTGAGTAAAGTCTGAAACACAATGACACAATAATTCCCGCATGAGACGACATGATCTTACCGGGATCAGACTGAAGACTGAAGACGCTGTTCATCAGGAGACGATGGTGTTTATGAGCTGCTCATCGCTCTTTTATAGCCCGAGTTAACTCCAGAAACACCAAACACAGATGCATTAAACATCTTTTACAGTTAATGCACACGCAACCCGCATCAGCAATCAGTAAACCCAACCCAACTCCACAATATAAATCCATTTTTAAAAAAGCCACAAGTTATGGAAAGAAAAAATGTGAATAGCCTTGTATAGTAAACAGTAAGTAGAATAGTAAGTGTGTGTGTGTGGGGGGGCATGTCCATGGATGCATTGATGTGTGAGGAGTGAAACCACTCAATCCCTGTGGAGATGGGGAGCCAGTGGAGTGAGTGAGGATGGGGTAATGTGCTCATGTTTCCGCACTCTCATCAGGATCCTGGCTGCAGAGTTTTGGATGTACTGAAGCCTCTGCAGACTCTTTCCAGGGGTCCCAATGAGAAGTGCGTTACAGTAGTCCAGTCTGGAGGAGACAAAGGCATGAACCAGCTTTTCGGCATCTGAGAGGGAAAGAATGGGGCGGAGTTTGGAGACGTTACGGAGGTGGTAGAAAGTGGTCTTGCATAGGTGATTTATATGGGCTTCAAAAGTGAGTTGGGAGTCCATTTTTACACCAAGATTTGTGACTGTTGATGAGAGGGAGATGTTTGTGCCAGAAAAAGTGATGCTGGTTATGGATGATGATTTGGTCTGGTGAGGAGTGCCAACCAAGATGGCTTCGGTTTTGGAGCTATTGAGTTGAAGGAAGTTGTGCTCCGTCCATACCTTTATCTCCTCCAGACAGGTGGTGGATTTTGATGGGGGTGACTGTGAGGATGGGGTTTCAGCTGTGGCATTTACATAGAGCTGTGTATCATCGGCATAGCAGTGGAATTCAATTTTGTGACGGCTGATGATTTGGCCAAGGGGGGTGAGGTAGAGGATGAAGAGGATGGGGCCAAGGGACTGACCCCTGGGGGACACCGCAAGTAACTGTGTGTGGATATGATTTAGAGTGGGCCCAGGGAGGATGTATTCTGTCCGGTTTGTCGAGGTATGATCTGAACCAACCAGCAGTGTAATTTAGTCCAGTAGTGAGATGGAGCCGGTTTAAAAGAATGCCATGGTCGACAGTATCAAATGCAGCAGAAAGGTCCAGGAGGATGAGGATAGAGGGAGATATTAGTGAAAAATTCATTAATTTGAAAAATTGAACTAATTCATGTTCAAATATTGTGAACATTAGACTTTTCCACAGTACGGTACACTTGAGGAACAATCAAACAGCATCTCAGCTTAATGGTAAATAATGACAGTAATGAACACTTTCATCAACATGTGGATAGTGAACACAAAAGTGATGTTATGCATATATTTCACCAGTGTTGGGGAAATGCATTGCAAGTAACTTGAGTTACGTAATCAGATTACTTTTTCAAGTAACTAGTAAAGTAACGCATTACTTTTAAAATTTACAAAAAAATATCTGAGTTACTTTTTCAAATAAGTAACGCAAGTTACTTTGTTTTCCCATTTATTGACTGACAGCTCTCCTGTCCTCATGTTGAGACAAATCAAAGTGCAGAGGTGTGTGTGTGTGTGTGTGTGTGTGTGTGTGTGTGTGTACATGATGTTTATTGTAGTTCTAGACAAAATGTGAGCATTTACTCATCTCACTTGCACACACAAAAAAATTAATATTCCTCAAAATGAATAAAATCAGTGAAATGCAGAATCAGAATACTATGCAAACCTCCAATAACTAAATATGTTAAATAAAACATAAATTTTTATGCATTTAATCTCACTTTATTGACCAGTGTACTTGCTTCTGACCTTCGATGATTCAGTTAAATAAGCAAAAATGACTGTAGATAGATAGAAAGGTTTGCTTGTTTGCTCTCCTCTACTGTACACATGTCCTTCAGCCGGAGGATTATTATTTCACTTTTGGTGTGAAAGGGTCTTTACATTTGCCCAAAAATAGACCTTTTGTGTTATAAAAAAACAAGCTCAGCCCAGGTGGGGAAAAAAGTAACGCAAAAGTAACGTAACGCATTACTTTTCTAAAAAAGTAACTAAGTAATGCAATTAGTTACTTTTTAAGGGAGTAATGCAATATTGTAATGCATAACTTTTAAATGCAACTTTCCCCAACACTGTATTTCACATATGAATTAAAATATTATATAATAGCTAAACTTATAAACAATACAGTTTTTATGCATTCTGTAAAGTTTCAGTCATGAAGGATGTGACTTGAAGCACTTCTACTGAGTATCATAATTGATTTGGTTTCTGCCATTAGAAAACACTTCTCTATTGAGTGGATGTGGGTGATTGTTTTCCTCAATTTTCAAAAGCGTGTTAGTAAGAGATTCAGTACGATTGCACATTTCCTCATTTCCCATCAGCATTAATTCATTATGAATGTCTCAAACCACCTCTGATAAAACACTAATGTTAACTGTTTGCTACTGAGAGTATCTGCACAATATGTAAGGGTTAATGCCCGACGAGGTGTCCATTGTCAGGTTTTAACCGAAGTCCATTAAAACCTGACAATGGACACCTCGAAGGGCATTAACCCGTTTATTACCATGGTCACTTGCCAAATAACACATTTTTAAAACATTAGTTTATATTTTAATTAGTTTTACAATCGAAATCTAAAGTTACAAGTTACAAACAATAACTTGGTTTCCTTGGTTACGCCTGACAGTTTATTTAGGTGTCCTCTATCACTTTTTAACGGACACCCTGCAGCCAATCAGAATCGAGTATTCACCCAGGCCATGGTATAACTGTGTCTATCTGTGAGTTGAATATGCTTATGTGGACTTGAATCCTGACTAGCATGATTTTAGATTCCAGTTCGGACACAGAGGTCAGGGGTCAGTAATGATGTCCTCGAGACCCTCACAGTCCCAGAGTCAGACCGCACCCACTCCAGTGATGCTCCAGTTCGGACACAGAGGTCAGGGGTCAGTAATGATGTCCTCGAGACCCTCACAGTCCCAGGGTCAGACCGCACCCACTCCAGTGATACTCCAGTTCGGACACAGAGGTCGGGGGGTCAGGAATGATGTCCTCGAGACCCTCACAGTCCCAGAGTCAGACCGCACCACTCCAGTGATGCTCCAGTTCGGACACAGAGGTCAGGGGTCAGTAATGATGTCCTCGAGACCCTCACAGTCCCAGGGTCAGACCGCACCCACTCCAGTGATACTCCAGTTCGGACACAGAGGTCAGGGGTCAGTAATGATGTCCTCGAGACCCTCACAGTCCCAGGGTCAGACCGCACCCACTCCAGTGATACTCCAGTTCGGACACAGAGGTCAGGGGTCAGTAATGATGGTCCTCGAGACCCTCACAGTCCCAGAGTCAGACCGCACCACTCCAGTGATGCTCCAGTTCGGACACAGAGGTCAGGGGTCAGTAATTGATGTCCTCGAGACCCTCACAGTCCCAGAGTCAGACCGCACCACTCCAGTGATGCTCCAGTTCGGACACAGAGGTCAGGGGTCAGGAATGATGTCCTCGAGACCCTCACAGTCCCAGAGTCAGACCGAATCCACTCCAGTGATGCTCCAGTTCGGACACAGAGGTCAGGGGTCAGTAATGATGTCCTCGAGACCCTCACAGTCCCAGAGTCAGACCGCACCACTCCAGTGATGCTCCAGTTCGGACACAGAGGTCAGGGGTCAGGAATGATGTCCTCGAGACCCTCACAGTCCCAGAGTCGGACCGCACCACTCCAGTGATGCTCCAGTTCGGACACAGAGGTCAGGGGTCAGGAATGATGTCCTCGAGACCCTCACAGTCCCAGAGTCAGACCGAATCCACTCCAGTGATGCTCCAGTTCGGACACAGAGGTCAGGGGTCAGTAATGATGTCCTCGAGACCCTCACAGTCCCAGAGTCAGACCGCACCACTCCAGTGATGCTCCAGTTCGGACACAGAGGTCAGGGGTCAGGAATGATGTCCTCGAGACCCTCACAGTCCCAGAGTCGGACCGCACCACTCCAGTGATGCTCCAGTTCGGATACAGAGGTCAGGGGTCAGTAATGATGTCCTCGAGACCCTCACAGTCCCAGAGTTAGACCGCACCCACTCCAGTGATGCTCCAGTTCGGACACAGAGGTCAGGGGTCAGTAATGATGTCCTCGAGACCCTCACAGTCCCAGGGTCAGACCGCACCCACTCCAGTGATGCTCCAGTTCGGACACAGAGGTCAGGGGTCAGGAATGATGTCCTCGAGACCCTCACAGTCCCAGAGTCAGACCGCACCACTCCAGTGATGCTCCAGTTCGGACACAGAGGTCAGGGGTCAGGAATGATGTCCTCGAGACCCTCACAGTCCCAGAGTCGGACCGCACCACTCCAGTGATGCTCCAGTTCGGACACAGAGGTCAGGGGTCAGTAATGATGTCCTCGAGACCCTCACAGTCCCAGAGTCAGACCGAATCCACTCCAGTGATGCTCCAGTTCGGACACAGAGGTCAGGGGTCAGGAATGATGTCCTCGAGACCCTCACAGTCCAGAGTCAGACCGCACCACTCCAGTGATGCTCCAGTTCGGACACAGAGGTCAGGGGTCAGGAATGATGTCCTCGAGACCCTCACAGTCCCAGAGTCGGACCGCACCACTCCAGTGATGCTCCAGTTCGGACACAGAGGTCAGGGGTCAGGAATGATGGCCTCGAGACCCTCACAGTCCCAGAGTCAGACCACACCCACTCCAGTGATACTCCAGTTCGGACACAGAGGTCAGGGGTCAGTAATGATGTCCTCGAGACCCTCACAGTCCCAGGGTCAGACCGCACCCACTCCAGTGATACTCCAGTTCGGACACAGAGGTCAGGGGTCAGTAATGATGTCCTCGAGACCCTCACAGTCCCAGAGTCAGACCGAATCCACTCCAGTGATGCTCCAGTTCGGACACAGAGGTCAGGGGTCAGTAATGATGTCCTCGAGACCCTCACAATCCCAGAGTCAGACCGCACCACTCCAGTGATGCTCCAGTTCGGACACAGAGGTCAGGAATGATGTCCTCGAGACCCTCACAGTCCCAGGGTCAGACCGCACCCACTCCAGTGATACTCCAGTTCGGACACAGAGGTCAGGGGTCAGTAATGATGTCCTCGAGACCCTCACAGTCCCAGAGTCAGACCGAATCCACTCCAGTGATGCTCCAGTTCGGACACAGAGGTCAGGGGTCAGTAATGATGTCCTCGAGACCCTCACAGTCCCAGAGTCAGACCGAATCCACTCCAGTGATGCTCCAGTTCGGACACAGAGGTCAGGGGTCAGGAATGATGTCCTCGAGACCCTCACAGTCCCAGAGTCGGACCGCACCACTCCAGTGATGCTCCAGTTCGGACACAGAGGTCAGGGGTCAGGAATGATGTCCTCGAGACCCTCACAGTCCCAGAGTCGGACCGCACCACTCCAGTGATGCTCCAGTTCGGACACAGAGGTCAGGGGTCAGTAATGATGTCCTCGAGACCCTCACAGTCCCCAGAGTCAGACCGCACCACTCCAGTGATGCTCCAGTTCGGACACAGAGGTCAGGGGTCAGTAATGATGTCCTCGAGACCCTCACAGTCCCAGAGTTAGACCGCACCCACTCCAGTGATGCTCCAGTTCGGACACAGAGGTCAGGGGTCAGTAATGATGTCCTCGAGACCCTCACAGTCCCAGAGTCAGACCGAATCCACTCCAGTGATGCTCCAGTTCGGACACAGAGGTCAGGGGTCAGGAATGATGTCCTCGAGACCCTCACAGTCCCAGAGTCAGACCGCACCACTCCAGTGATGCTCCAGTTCGGACACAGAGGTCAGGGGTCAGGAATGATGGCCTCGAGACCCTCACAGTCCCAGAGTCAGACCGCACCCACTCCAGTGATGCTCCAGTTCGGACACAGAGGTCAGGGGTCAGTAATGATGGCCTCGAGACCCTCACAGTCCCAGAGTCAGACTGCACCCACTCCAGTGATGCTCCGGTTCGGACACAGAGGTCAGGGGTCAGTCTGACCAGACACCAAAGCCGGCAGAATGGGTGTCAAGTTTCCCGCTGGGTTTTCTTTTAAGGCCGAGGAAGTGTGGCTCTGACTCGCTGGTTAGCGGTATCTTGCGTCTCCACAGGTCCAGGAACAGGGAGGATCGGGCCAGCTCTCTCACATCTGTCATCATTATTCAGCATGTTCAGAAGATGGGAAATCCACATGCTGGTATAAACCCAGATCATGTTTAGTAACCCCAACGCTCCTTCCCATTGGGGGTGATAAATAACATCACGGGACTGTGCGTGTTCAGTCCACACCACTTCCGCACTAAACTCACTGTCTTGTTATTCATTTCACTCAGCACCTTCTGTTGGATATGAACGTTGGAGAATAGATGTTGTACTTTAGACAGCGCCGCCTGTCTAATAGCCTCTAACTTCAGAGTCAGTGGCAGTGGCATCTGTCAATCAAGTCCAGCCTGGATGTGAATTCTGACCAGACGATGTTTACTTGCTCCTTCTGTTCTCCTGCAATGTTCAGAGTGTGTCCGAGATAAGTGTGTGTCTCATGAAGAGAATACACACGTACAGGTTTTGTTGCTACTGTGAACACTGGGCATTTATCAGTTTTTGAGCGGTACCAGCTGTTCCCTCCACTTCTCCTCTCGTACAGAACAGCACATCTAGTGTCGTTAGTCTCCATGCCGGACCACTTCAGAGAAGAGTCTGTCCTGGCCAGCGTGTTTTAATGACGCTCTCTTCTCTAGAGGCAATCTGGACATCACCTGCATAGCCCTGTACTGGGATAGGAGATATCACACAGACACATCCACTTTAACCATTGGTTGATGGCAATTATAAGATTAACTGCACTCCAAGGGCAGCAGTTTTAATGCCTATCTGGAGTGGTGTTGGATGAGTGAGCTGTTCTCCACAGATTACTTAATAAAGGAGCCTCTATATACTTCTCTCACTATGTCAATGAACAGTTGAGGTAGCTGTATTTCCCCCAGTGATCTGATCATGACATTGTGAGATAAAGTTGCAAATGCATCTCTAAAGTCTAAGAAGACTGAGTTCAGTCTACACGGCTCATGCTTAAAGTCCTCTATCCCTGTTTTGAGGCAGAATACATGCTTGTTCATTCCTTGTCTATCGATGTATGCCTTTATCTTAGTGGATAAGATGTCAGCTTCCACCAGCCAACGGAGAACTCTGGCCAGTATGCATTTTATATTTGTTCCATTTAAAGTTTAAACAAATAAACCATTTAAAGAACGCTGTCGTCTTAGCGGCCCCTAATTTAATAACAAATTATCCTTTCGACGGAAGTGAATCAATCAAAACTAACTTTAGCTGGAAAATAACTTTATTCAAGAACCGCTATAAAGCCAAAACAATCTGTTACCTTAAATTATACGTTTATCTCTGTAAAGCAGCTTTGAAACAATCTACATTGTTAAAAGCGCTATATAAATGAAGATGACTTGACTAAAGGCCGAGACTCTGTTCTTCTGTTGATATATTGCGTGTTCAGATAATAATACAACACAATATTCTGGGGGTCATGAAAGTGTTTGGAAAATGATCAAAAATGCTTGTTCTGACATTTCTCACAATGCAAAATCACATTATCATTTGTGAGCTGATAATGAATGATATTCAGTGAATTAAACTGAAAGAATGTCACTTGTGTAAAATAGAAATGAAAATGCATTGTAAATAAATCTGTGTGAGTGTGTGTTTTCTATTAGTCCTAACACACAGAATCTTCACTGCAGTTTTCATCTTTGTCCACTAGATGTCAGAAGTAGATTTGAGCTGAAACTCACTACACGAAAGGTACATTTCAAAATTCCATAATAGGTGCCCTTTAATGCTGTTTATACTGTAATGTCATTATAAATGCTGAAAGACACTAGTTAATGTGATGTTGTTCAACAGTGTTAATCGAATAAGAAGTGGTTCTATCTGTTAGTCCCTGGTTCACTTTAAGGGGCGGAGTTAAGGGGCTAGAGAGAGAGTTGAGAGCGGGAAGTGAGAGTAGGAGTGAGTTAAGACAGCTAGAGAAGCGAGCTAGAGTTCTTCTTCATGTTATGTACGGCGTGGGTTACGGCCATAACAGTAACCCTGCAGTTCTTGAATAAAGCCTCAGAAGGAGAAAGAATCCGTCTGTTTACTTCTAGTAGCGAAACGCTACATTTGGTGTCAGAAGTGACGGACTTTAACGCACGAGCCAAGCATCCGCTGCCGAGATGGATTACGGGGCGCGGCCGAAAGTGAAGCAAGAGATGCAGGAGACAGTAAGGGGGAAAAGCGAGTGCTTGTGGACACACGGGCCGGCGGCAGATCCGCGCTGGGTTTCGAGCGATGCGGCTAAGATGAGAGAAGCTATCATGTTACAAGCTGCTGAAGCTGGTTTTGCGCCTCCATTTAACCCGCACAGTGAGTTTGCACATCAGCAGATTGGCGCCGATATGACAGCGCATGTGCGGCGCGGCGAGAGACACTCTCACGATGACGTGAAGACGCGGGATGTAAACAAACATGGCGGCACCCAGACCTGCAGCGAATACATCAGAGACTCAGACACGCTCGCTATTAAAACACCTCGGTTCTCTGGTAAGACGGATTGGGATGCATTCAGAGCCCAGTTTGAACTGTTAGCTGATGCTGCAGGCTGGCCTGAAAAGCATAAAGCCTTGCAGCTAGCACTGTGCCTCACTGATGATGCAGCTGCCTGTCTGTTGTTGTTGAGTCCTGCAGAGAGAAATGATTATAATGCATTGGTTGGGGCTCTTCATAGGCGGTTTGGACATTGTAGCCAGCCTGTCCTTCTAAGGACAGAATTTCATAACAGACGCAGAAGACAAGGTGAACCCCTCCGCATTTTGGCAAATGACATTGAATGCTTATGTAAACGCGCCTATGCTGAAATGCCACCATCAGTCCAGAATGAGCTCGCTAGAGACAGATTTATTCAGGCACTCAGCCCAAGAGAGCTCCGTGTACAAACGCAGCTAGCTCACCCGACCACACTGAGTGAAGCGTTGGAACTGGCTATTGAAAGGGAGATACTGGGGGCTGGCATGGATGCAGTTGAAGTTACTCCAATAGTGAGGGCCGCGGAAATGACTGAATTGTGCCCCAGGACACCCACGTGGGTGGATAATTATGCAAATGCTGCAACGATGCACTCGGGCCGCTCCGCCTCAGAGCCCCGCTCACGCCGCCGACCTTCAGTTTGCTGGGGCTGTGGCCAGCCAGGCCATCTGATCAGACATTGCCCTAGGATCGGTCAAATGCAGGGAAACGCCCAGGGGCCCGTGTAGACAGGGGGACACGGGCCCACGATAATATTTCCCACACCTCGCCCCAAGCTGAGGACGAGGAGCAGCGGGTGGTGGAAGGGGTTAAACTGCAACCTGCAGAGACTGTTATGGTAGTGGGCTGGTCTTATGTTGGAAATTTTTGCCACACACCCATTGTAGTGGCGGGAGTCGCTTGCACAGCACTTGTTGACACTGGATCGAATGCAACCCTTGTTCGTCCTGATCTTGTTCCAGTGGGGACAACTTTGGATTCGACGTCTGCTCGTCTGAAAACTGTGACTGGTGACTTTGCGCCAATACAAGGGAAAGGTCTCTTCCTGTTTGACATAGGGGGTCTGTCCGTGTCGTTCCAGGCCTGGGTGGCTGAAGTACAGGACCCCTGCATCCTGGGACTGGATTTCTTGAGGGCCGTTGGCTGTGTGTTGGACCTATGTAGAGACTCACTTACCCTCCCTGATGGACGTTCGGTGCAACTGACCCATCCTGCTCCAAACTTGACCCCAGTGTCCCTATCTGTGTATTCAGCGAACGCATCCAGGCATGCCCTTGGCGCAGAAAACCCAGCCTTTGGGGCACCACCTCATGTAGGGAAATCGCCGGCCATTAGTTCAAATTACTACACACACTACAGCCCCGATTGTGACGCTGCATTCCCTCCCCCCATTATTCCATCAGCACGGAATGGTTGTTGTGTGGACAATGGGCTGTGCGATGACGAGAGAGAGTCTCGGATCTCGGCTGTGAGAGATATTTGGTCCAAAAACTGTGAGGGCTTAAGTGAGCAACAAAAAGAGTGCTTGTGGAAAGTCATGGAGGACTTCGTCGACATTTTTGCTCTCAATGAGAATGAAGTGGGCTTAACCCACTTGATGCACCATGTTATTGACACTGCAGATGCCCGCCCAATAAGAGTAAGGCCACGTCGTCTCCCCCTGGCCCGACAGGAAGCGGCGGATAAGGAGTTGGAACAAATGCTGCAGGCGGGTATAGTTGAGCCCTCAGAGAGCCCATGGGCTTCAGCAGTCGTCATGGTGCCACGGAAAAACAGTTCCAGATGGCGGTTCTGCATAGACTATAGGCAGCTCAACAAAGTCACGAAAAAGGATTCATACCCCCTGCCTAGAGTGGACGAGTCTCTCGACTTGGTAGCTGGTTCATCATGGTTCTCCACCCTTGATTTGAGGAGCGGCTACTGGCAAGTGCCATTATCTCCTGAGTCTGCGCCCAAAACTGCATTCCGCACAAATAGAGGCCTCTGGCAGTTCAAGGTCCTTCCATTCGGGCTCTGCAACGCCCCTGCCACGTTCGAACGGCTCATGGACAAAGTGTTGGCAGGAGTTCCTCGCCGTCAATGTCTTGTATATCTGGATGATCTCTTAGTCCATGGTGACTCGTTTGATGAAGCACTCAATTCCCTCCGTCGGGTGCTGGAAAAAGTGTCAGCAGCAGGCCTGAAACTGCATCCAGATAAATGCCACTTTATGAGGCGGGAGGTTGAGTTCCTTGGACACAAGTTGGGGAGGGAGGGCATAGGCACCCTGGAGGACAAAGTCCACACCATCAGAGACTGGCCAATCCCTACAGACCTGAGACAACTAAAGAGTTTCCTTGGCCTCACCTCTTATTATAGGAGGTTTGTAAGGGGGTTTTCGTCCATAGGGGCGCCGCTTTTCCGCCTCCAGCAGAAAGACCATGCTTTCGTCTGGACTGACGAGTGCCAGAAGGCATTCAATACCCTTCGGCAAGCACTGATTGAAGCTCCAGTCCTTGTTCCACCTGACACCACATTGCCTTTTGTTTTAGACACGGACGCAAGCAACGTCGGCATGGGGGCAGTGTTATCGCAGGACAGACCAGATGGGGAGAAGGTGGTGGCATACTTTAGCAGGGTCTTTAACAAGTGTGAGAAACGCTATTGTGTTACCAGACGTGAGCTCCTTGCAGTGGTAATGGCAGTGAGACGCTTCAAATACTACCTGTGCGGCACGCCATTTACAATAAGGACAGACCATGCTGCTCTTCAATGGTTGATGTCCTTCAAGGAGCCGGAAGGTCAAGTGGCCCGATGGCTGGAAGAACTCCAGTCATACAACTTCGTAGTAGTTCATAGACCCGGGTCTAGCCATGCCAACGCCGATGCTTTGTCTCGCCGCCCCTGTGCCGCCGAGGGCTGCCGTCACTGTGAGAAGAGAGAGACGCAGGAGAGGAAACTGTGTCTGGGGAACGAGTCAGCACAGCCTTCATGTGGAGCACTGAGGTTGTTTGATACACCAGAGTGGAAGTTGGAACAGGAGCAGGATGAGGATCTGAGGCCTGTTCTACGTTGGCTGGTGGCACAGCAGAGACCCGTTTGGGGGAATATTACGGGGTGCTCGTTGGTCACAAAGGGACTGTGGTCCAAATTCAACACACTGCGGCTGAGTGAGGGAGTACTCCAGCGAGCATGGAAGGAGCCTGCCACTGGGGAGGACAGATGGCAAGTGGTAGTGCCCAAAACACTGAGGGAAGCAGTGTTAACCGCTTGTCATGGGAGTACGGGGTCCGGCCATTTCGGGGTGTCCAAAACGCTCCGTCGCCTTCGCCAGTGGTTCTACTGGGGCCAGCATAGAAGGGACGTGGAGGATTTCTGCCGCAGATGTGATGCCTGTGCAGCTTATAAGGGCCCTCTCGATCAGTCTCATGCCAAACTTCAACAGCAGGCTGTAGGAGCACCAATGGAAAGAGTAGCTGTGGACATCATGGGCCCCTTCCCTGTTACTGAGAGAGGTAACCGGTTCGTCCTCACTGCTATGGACTACTTTACAAAGTGGCCTGAGGCCTATGCGATACCGAACCAGGAAGCAGAAACGGTGTCTGATGCACTGGTGGAGGGGATGTTCAGCAGGTTCGGTGCAGCAGAGGTCATTCATAGTGATCAGGGGAGAAATTTTGAATCCAAGCTGTTTGCGGCCCTATGTGATCGGCTTGGCATGGAAAAAACTCGCACAACGCCTCTACACCCCCAAAGCGATGGCCTGGTTGAAAGATTTAATAGGACCTTGGGCCAGCAGCTAGCTATCCTTACAGCTGACCATCAGCGGGATTGGGACACTCACCTCCCTT
Organism: Phoxinus dragarum; assembly: GCA_033366665.1. Lineage (NCBI taxonomy): Eukaryota > Metazoa > Chordata > Actinopteri > Cypriniformes > Leuciscidae > Phoxinus > Phoxinus dragarum. The sequence continues at coordinate 52,626 of JARPMJ010002569.1, forward strand.
TCATTCTCATGGCCTACAGATCTGCGGTACAGGACTCCACACTGTGTACCCCTGCTTTACTTATGCTGGGGCGTGAGCTTCGGACCCCCTCAGAGTTGTTGTTCGGGAAACCCCCAGACATGCCGGCTGTACCTGCTGGACCAGAGTATGCAAGGAGGTTGCAGGATCGGATGGAAACAGCCCATGTGTTTGCCAGGGATCAACTGGAAAAGGCTGGCATGAGACAGAAGAGGAACTATGATGTTAGGAGCAAGGGAAGAGACTTCCAGGCTGGCGAGTCAGTTTGGGTGTACAGCCCGAGAAAGAAAAGAGGACGCTCCCCGAAGCTTGACTGCCACTGGGTGGGCCCCTGCTTGGTTCTAGAGAAGGTGGGAGAGGTAGTGTATAGGGTGCAGATGCCGCCTAGAGGCAGGAAGGTAGCCTTGCATAAAGACAGGCTGGCCCCGTACAGAGGTAAATTGGCCGTCTCTTTTGAAAAAAGAAATCTAACCCCCCTTGCCTCACAAAACAACATTGACCCCAGGCCTGTGCCCCACACCCCAGTTGTTGAGTCCCCTACACTAAACACCCCACATTCAGTCACTTCCCATGGACTTTCCACTGATTCCCGTGCCCCAACCCCTCATCCCCTTGCAAGCTCAGACATTCAAACTGATATGCGGCCAAGGAGGCAGAGACGTCGGCCTGGGCACCTCAAAGACTTTGTTTGCCCCCTCGTGGACGAGGGTTCTTCTTATTAAGAGGGGGGCAGTGTAATGTCATTATAAATGCTGAAAGACACTAGTTAATGTGATGTTGTTCAACAGTGTTAATCGAATAAGAAGTGGTTCTATCTGTTAGTCCCTGGTTCACTTTAAGGGGCGAAGTTAAGGGGCTAGAGAGAGAGTTGAGAGCGGGAAGTGAGAGTAGGAGTGAGTTAAGACAGCTAGAGAAGCGAGCTAGAGTTCTTCTTCATGTTATGTACGGCGTGGGTTACGGCCATAACAGTAACCCTGCAGTTCTTGAATAAAGCCTCAGAAGGAGAAAGAATCCGTCTGTTTACTTCTAGTAGCGAAACGCTACAATACTATTGCAGCCTTTGGCGCTTTTTTCTAACTGCCGCTGCTTACTCGCGTTTCTATAGTTATTTTCGAATCATAGCCAGAAATGCATGAATTCATGTATTAAACATGAAGAGGACATATCCATCTGGAAGCCAGAAGCGGGAAAAAAGCAAGATGAAGTGGGAAAGAAAAAACAGAACACTTAATTTACGTTAAGAATAATATTATTAACGTTAATGACAAAAAATGTTTCCTTGTTCAATTCACATCTAGTTTTCACAGTAATACGTATTGTTTTAAATCAGCTTTACAGAAAAGACATGTCTATCTCGATTGATCTGTTATCAGAATGTTATTCAGAAATGTAAAAAAAAAAAGCACACAACCTCGTTCTTAACTACCGACTTGCTATACATTACCACGCTTATTACATGGCTACCTACCAAATAAATCATTACTTTGAAACAAAATATTGATTTAAAAAGGAGTTTATTGATAGTTTACGATTGTATTGCTTCCGCTAAGCTTCCGCCAAAGAAAATAGTGCGCTCCGTCTCAACGCTGCTTACGGTACGTTCAGACGGGGCGTGAGCGTCGACGCTTCCCATTGACTTGAATGGGTGACGTCAAGCTTTGCCGAAATGAATTGTGGATCCGCGGCAGAAGTTGAGAATTTTTCAACTTCTGCCGCGAGCAACGCCTGTGAATCGCCGCAGGCGGAAGCGTCAGCCAATCAGGATCGCTCTATGCAAATACAGTAGCCAGGCGGCAGCCAATCACGTTCATCACGTTCATCACGTTCATCCTGTCATTCCTGTTGACGCTCACGCCCCGTGTGAACGTACCGTTACTGTACGTTCACACGGGGCTTCAGCGTCAACGCTTGACGGAAGGCGTGGCTGAAGTTTGGCAGACGCCATGGTCATAGCAGCGTCAGCCAATGAAATTAGACAGGAATGACAGGATGAACGTGATTGGCTGCCGCCTGGCTACTGTATTTGCATAGAGCGATCCTGATTGGCTGACGCTTCCGTCTGCGGCGCTTCACTGGCGTTGCTCGCGGCAGAAGTTGAAAAATTCTCAACTTCTGCCGCGAGCAACGCCAGTGAAGCGCCGCCGACGGATCCACAATCCTTTTCGGCAACGCTTGACGTCACCCATTCAAAGTCAATGGGAAGCGTTGACGCTGACGCCCCGTGTGAACGTACCGTTACTGTATGCCCTACAATCCCCAGTCTCACTTCAGTTCAGTCGGATCTCGTTCCACGTCACTGATTCCTGATTCCTTAAAGGAACACTCCGACTTTTTGGGACTTTAGCCTATTCACCTTATCCCCCAGAGTTAGATAAGTCCACACATACCTTTTTCATCTCCATGCGTGCTATAAGTCTGTTTGACGCACCCACCGCTAGCCTAGCTTAGCACAAAGACTGGATGTAAATGGTTGCAGCTAGCATACTAATCCAAATAAGTGACAAAATAACGCAAACATTTTCCTATTTACATGTTGTGATTTGTATAGTCACAGAGTGTACAAAAAACAAAGTCAAAATATATATATATATATAAATAAATATAGCCGCAAGCAGCGATTACGGGCCCAAGCCTGTGGCACCGCCACCCCGGTGCCTTTAGTTGCACTAAAGGCACCAGGGTGGCGGGTGCCACCGGCTTGGGCCCTCCATCGCTGCTTGCGGCTATATTTATTTATATATATATATATATATATATAAAAAACCGCCACCCCGGTGCCTTAGATTTCCTGTGCACAACGGGCAATAACGTAACTCTGCTTTGACTGTCAAGAAGAAGTCTGCTTTAGAGCTTGCATCAGTGTGGGTTTTGCAAAAGTGCGCATCGAGGGCACATATAAGACATTTTTTTATATATATATATATATTAGTGTTGTCAAAAGACCCGGTACTTCGGTACCATTTCGGTACTAAAAAAATCAAATGGTAACGGTACCAGCTTTTCTTAAGTACCGGTGTAAATTCATCATTTCATAAATTTGTTTCCTCGCCACGGCCAAAACGTTCGAGATATCAAAAATCCGTCCGCAATTTAGCATCCTATTCTAGCATGATTTACCTTGATTTACCATGTTATAGGATGATTTACCATGATATACCACATTCTATAATGATTTACCAGGATTCTAGCATGATTTACCTTATTTACTATGATTTTCCATGTTTCTAGCTTTAATAACCATGATTTACCACGTTGCTAGTAATTATGTGAAGCATCAGAACAAATGAAGTGATAAACTGACAAAATATGATTGTGTTATAATAGTAATTGTTATATAAGGGATTTTTTTAGTGTCTAAATAAATGAATGCAAAAGCACATGTGAAAAGACTATTAATAAGTAGAATGTCCAGCAGAGGGCAGTAGAAGACCACTTATTGACTCACTTTCATTTTACAAGTCTTGATGTTTACCAGTATTTTGCACCAAAGCAAACCAGTTTTTGCATGTTAACTCCATTATGCATGCTTACACACATTACACGTCCATCATAATAACAAATATATAGCTTTAAGCATTTGTTTGTTAGCCAATGCTGAAAGCTGATAAAAAGATTACAAATATAATCCTGCTGCTCTCTCTAGTTGACGACAGTGTTATTACAGCCTCCATCTTACAGTTGAAGTGAATGAATGAATGGAAATTTGGTTTCTCACATATATTTTGGGAACGAGAGAGCGAAAAAATCTGAAACTCGGAGCTTAGATAGTGCTCGAGGGGCCCTGTGTAATGAGACCATCCCAGTGTTGGTGGGCGATTGGGGCCGGGAGTTATTCCCGTTGAAATGCAAACATTTTTTGGCTTATATCTCGGGAATGCCCAGGCCAAATCGCACCAAAATCAAATCGAAGCTAGGTGAGGCCCTTTCCAACAAGCTATTCCACAAGGATCGGGGTGGTCTGGTTCGGGAGTTACAGCCGATCAAAGGTCGGAGGTCTCGTGATTTTGCGATCGCCGGGGGGGCGTTCCCGAGCTCCACGACAATATATTTCGATCAAGAGCCTGGAGAGGACCTTACCATCAAAATTTGAGCGCGCAACGACTTTCCGTTTTCGAGTTATGAGTGAATTTGTACTGGGGGGGGCGTGGCCACCGTTATACTTTCGCTTTCAGGCTTCCCATTTCTCAGTGTGACACAATTGTCAATAGTAATACAACAATAGATGAATTTTTATCAAATGTCATTGTAAATGTTAAAATACTGATTTTATAAAGTCTAAATATGAATTATATAACAATATTAGGGAATAGTATGATGAAGAGACAGCAGGGGGCAGTATAATACCACTTATTGGCTCTATCATTTTAACAAATCCCTCACACCCCAAACACACTAACAGAGGGAGGAGGGGAGAAAGTCCACACAAGTCCACATTCAAACAAAAATATCTGACTTCCTGTTGGTCGGAGCTAATGAGTGTAAATTAGAAAGTTGTCCGGATCGAAGAGAAGAATATACGTACCGAGTTTGGTTACTGTAGGTAAAACTAATACCCCATTTTTGACTAAAGGTGGCGCTACTGAGCCCCTTACCACGCCCGTTTCTGAAACTTCGCACAAGTGTACTAGGCAATAAATGTCAAATGCATGTTGAATTTCATGCAATTTGAAGCATGTTAAGAGCCTCAAATGCATCCAAAAAGAATATAAAAGTTTAAAGCGTTGCCATGGCGACAGTATTAAAGATATCAATAATCCTTTCACAGGTCTACATCTGTCGTGTGTTTACATTATACAGATGAAGTTTGAAGCAAATCGGGTAAAAATAAGAGGGTGAATTCAAAGCATTTTGAAAGTAACACACTTCCTGCTGCCAGTTGGTGGCGCTATAACTTTGACTCACAATAGTCACATCCATGTGATCGCCCTCTTACAACAAACACGCTACTGAAGTTTCATCAAGATCAATTAATGTATGAAGACGTTATAACACATCGTGTTTCTCTTTTCTCGCCATAACTTTGTTTCCTCGCCACGGCCAAACCGTTCGAGATATCAAAAATCCGTCCGCAATTTAGCGTCCTCAATGTCTTGACTTCATGCTGACCGAGTTTGGTGCCGATAGGATAATTTTTCTTGGAGGAGTATATCAAATTCCAGGGGCATGCATTTTCATACAGCCCATAATAGCCGACTTCCTGTTGGACTGGCGTAAAACTTAGAGCACGAAAGTTATTCGGCCCGATGATATCTAAATGTGTACCGAGTTTCATACTTATTCATGCAAGCGTGTTTGATATATGGACAAGTGTTCGAATCCCATTCCAGGGGGCGCTGTCGAGCCCCCATGCCACGCCCAGGTACCAGCTTCAACCCGGCCCTGATGGAAGTGGATTCTGACCTGTGTGCAAAGTTTCAAGAGTTTTTGAGCACGTTAAGGGCCCCATAAGTGCCCGAGAAGTCGCACACAGCAGAGAAAGGGTTAACATAAAGCCCCCCTCCTCTCTCACACACACAGACACTGAGAGAGACTGGCAAACTGCTCAAAATAGCCCCACACTAACACGGTAGCATAATGAGGGTCCCTACCTTCAAACCGAAGCATTGAGAACTTTGACAGTGTCCAGACAGTTTAATAAGAAGATATTTTATACAACATATGGCATTTTATACTCTATATGGCTCTGGTCGTAACCAGTCCTTCACTGACCAATCAGCGTTCATTAGCAGAATGCGTGTTATGGGCAACAACAACTCAACCTGTAAGAAATCGAAAGGACATAAGTACTCGTTCATTCAATTTTCGACCTATAACCCATGTTGAACTTGCCAAACCTACAATCAAATCTGAGATTTCTCAACTGCAATCGGGTGAAAGAGACATTTAGCCGTCTAGCCCCATAGACTCCCATTCATTTTGCACTCGGGCGATCGCCCCCAGTGGAACTACAACCAAAAATTCGGTACAATAGGACTTAATAGGGAGTGAACAGGCTCTCCGTAGACGGGCTCTGGTATTGTCTATCTGTACTTCCGGGGTTCTTCCCACCGGTTCGATTTCAAAATGGCGGCTGCGTGAAATCAGCGTATAGGCTCTATGCACGAACGCTGCTGACGTATTTCCAGTAGAATCTCAGCCAGCGTCTTTACTTCCACATAGCGTGTTCTATAGCGAAGTGTACTAGCGGCAAAACTTTAATAAAATAAATTCTCTCAGAAACGGTGACAACGATTTTAGAAACTGATTCGCTAGTCGGATTTCGCATGATATGAGAACTCACCCTCAAAGTTGTCGGACGTAGCTCGAAATATATAATTTAAAGCCCTTCTCTTTCTTACTCTTATGTGTGACCGCTAACTGCCTCACAATATTGTTAACATCATTCACGTTAACCGCTGGAAGTTCTTGTAAACAGCGAGATGTAACAGACAAAACGCGGAAGCGATCGTGCATAGAGATACAGCTCCTCTATAGCCTCGGTTCACTTTCAAATTTAAAGTCTTGATCTCACAGATACAAACAATGCTCTATGAAAAGATATCTTATCTATTAAGATGTAAGAAAATTATTATTTTCACCCAGAATCACTAAATGGGACATACTTTAGGGTGTCACATTAACAGGATTGACAATATTACACTTTAAAGTATGTTCCTGTAGATTACACTGGTTATTCTAATGCATGAAAGGATAAGACTACTACTTTGAATGCAATACAAGTAACTTTAGAATAAGTTAAGAATAGAATAACTTTAGAACAAAAGAATGTAAAACTACAAGGTTCTGTTTAGAAAGTCTTTATTGCTGATATTTGACAAGTTCAGGAGTCTTCAGAAGAATCACTAACCTACAAGAAAGAATAAAATAATTTCAACTTCAATAATAGCCGGGATGCAAATATCCAGATCATCCGGTTAGGCTTTATTTTATGATAATGACCGGCTGACTTTACAGAATTACATGACAAAACTGTTGTATGACATGGTTTGTGTTAATTTATCATAGTATGGTGATCAAACATTACTATACATTTGATCTTCTTGCTGTTCTTGTTGTCATCCTCGAACACCTGAAAGAAATCAGATTTAGTTGATCTGCAGTCAGTATTAGTAAGATCTGAGTGTTTGATTGTGATCACATCACCTTAATCACAGCAGAACATGCGCACGTCATTGAGAGCGGTGTCGTCTCCTCTTCCCTGTCGTCCTTCTACCCGGGTCTGTAAGCCGCAGATTCCTTTTCCTTCACACGTTAGACTCTTCTCGCCCCAGTCGCCCCAGTCTGTGCTGTCACCCTCCAGCACAGCACCTCCAGTACAGGTGAACCTGGAAATAATTCAATGACAAAATCATGATAAAAAATGTAATTGTGCTGTTGGGTTGAATGTCAGTCACATGATCTCCTGCAGCCGACGGCCTAATCACTGCAATCTTGTGATAACTAAATCCTTATGGCAAAATAAACCCAGGATGGGTAAGAGATGTTATTATAACTATAGCACCACACTCACTCACCTGATGTTGTTTGCGGCCGTATCATCTCCAGATCTTTGGTCAGATTCAACTCTCAGCTGGAAAGATGTCAAGTATCCAGAAGGACAAGTTTGCTTACGTACCCACTTACCCCACCTGAAGAAAACAGAGGTTGCCTGATCAAATCAATTATTTTTTAAAAAAAACTAAATTTACTTAGATTATTAACAATTCTTGCATTAAGTGTTTAAGCTATTTGAATCCATTACCCTCCTACGTCAGATTCAATTGAGGCATAGACATGCGAGTTTGATGAATCTTTGGACCGATCGACACAGTCGAGACGAATCCCATTGAGCGCTGTATCATCATCAAAAAAACCATATGGTTCCACCTTAAAAGAAAAAGACAATCTTCCATTTGAAAGAGTAAACTCTGACCCACTTTGTAACATTTATCTTCATACTCTTCAGTATTACACAGACACTTTAAAAATCTTAAGCAGGTCCAGTTCCCTGGAGAAACCGGGAATTAAATGACAAACAGCAACTCCACAGTTTTGATCCTTTAAAGCACTCATCCACCCCCATATTAGCTAAATAAAGTCAATGCCCAACTTACCTTCAGACTAAACCCTGCGGCGTACGTTCCAGCTGGACACATGCTCTCACCCCCCCACAATCCCCACGTCCCTCCATTCGGCACCGTCAGCTGAGATCTGAAGACGCTCCGCTCAGAACGTCTTCCTGCAGACGTAACGCTCACAGGCCCAATAATGGCTAGCAGTGAAAACATCATGGAAAAGAAGTGATGCATTGCTACAGCACTGGCCTGAACACTGATAATTAGATTAATTTTTAGGGACTATCTGCTGAGAATGATAAAGCAGTGACAGTATCATAACATTCTTAAGTTTATTAAGGAAGAAGCCTCATATTTATACACAAGATTAAGCAGAATCATTAACCATGATCCATCCAATCATAGTCCTCAAAGATCAACCCCCACCATAGTTGGCATATTAAGAAATTATGTTTATTAACAAAGTTCGGGAGGAGCACGTTCAGATAATCAATCCTAATTAAACACCAGTGGAGCACATTCAGTTAATCAACCCAATCAACGAGTTAAGAGGTGTATGTAAACAGGGCCGGATTAAGAGTTCAGAGGCCCAAATTAAGCAGGTCAGAAATTAAAAGTATAATTAAGGACAAAATTAACAGAATGTGGCAGGAGAGATGGGATAAGGAGGGAAAAGGCTAGTGATGGGCAGATCGAGGCTTCGTGAAGCAATGAAACAGTTGAACCAAATGGTCCATATTGTTTCGAGGCTTCGAATCAATCCGACACCCGTCTCCACGGCGACACCTAGTGGTCACTTGCAGGTGTTGATCTGAAACAACCTTGAGGAGCCATTAAAATTGTTTTATTTTTATTTTTATTATTGTACTTTTCTAATATGTGAATCTTGTAACATATAGGCTCATCACTGTGCATAATGTTATTTTGGTCCTGCAAAATGAATATTAATAAAATAAATCAAGCCACAACGTCTCACTTTTTTAGATATTTTTATTCAAAAATATAAATTTCTCTGCTGTGGAAGGACTAGCCTACTTCTTTTTTTACAGATAATTTCTCCAGCCTTTGAAAAAATCCTCTCACAAGGGACACTTGTTGCTGGAATGCAAAGATATTTTTTAGCCATGACATACAAATGAGGAAAGATCACTGATCTCTCTTTCCAGTAAGTTAGTGGATCATGAGTTCTGGGCAAATACGCATCGTTGATGTAGGCTATTTTTTATTTTTTTTTCACTTCCACTGTGGCATCAGCTGTAGCATTGTGTATCATCTGGGTTTGATGGATATGAGTATCAAAAAGTTCCCATAAACTGTCCTGTGTTTCTACTGGTGTTGATGTTGATGATGTTGATGGGTCTGATGTTGACATTTCTATCCCTATCTTTAATCTATCTATCTATCTATCTATCTATCTATCTATCTATCTATCTATCTATCTATCTATCTATCTATCTATTAATCTAGCTGTCTATATATATTTATATCTATATGTATCTATTAATGTGTCACTATACTCTGTGTATCTAGCCTATCAGTCAATGTGTTGTGTAAATTTAAATGTAAGCCTAAATATAACTAAACAAATCGCACTATAAATGACGTTAGGCTATATCACCAAAAATCGGCTATCTCAATATCAAACTCCTCTCACAAAAACCCACGAGGTCAATATGCGTTGATTTCACTTATACAGATGTGCGATTGTGTGGTCTGTTTCCGACCGTGTCAATCAAACGCTGATTCGGCGGATCACCTGATGAAACACTTGTGAAACACTTCGAGGCTTCGTTTGGCCATAGTCACGTGACATGGGTGTTTTGAATCACGCTTCGGATCAGTGTTTCGAAACATCTGCGCTTCGGGATCTCGCAAAGCTTCGGAACGAGTGTTTCGCGTCAGCCATCCCTAGAAAAGGCAGGCATTTGTACAACATACATAAAGTGGTTACAGCTAGTAAAATTAATGGATTGGAAAGGCAGGAGGAAACATGGTTTACTAGACTGAGGATGGGACTTACAAGTTTAAATAGTGGATTATAAATTATAGGGAAACATCAGACTGGAGTATGCACAAACTGTGGAGTAATAGAAAATGTAAAACACATACTTTTAGATTGTACACAATACACCAGAGAAAGGGAAAATATGAAGAAAGCGGTAAAGAAAGATTTAACAATGGAAAACTTATTGAGTATAACTAGCACACAGTCCACAGTTAGGGCAGTTATAACTTTTCTTAAGGAAACCCAACTAGCAAGTAGAATTTAGTTGTTTTTTGTTTTGTTTTGTTTTTTAGTCCTGAAGGTTGAGGAGCTAATGGTGGAAGCTGGAGGAGCTGAACACGCAGTGTCAGCTGAAGCTTGGGCTTTGATCCTGTAGGATGTAATTATTTTTATTTTTATTTATTTATTAACGTCCCAATGTGATCACACCTCAGTCCTGTAGATGGCGGTAATGCCCAATGATTGCAAGCTGCCAATAAAATTTACCGAAGAAGAAGAGTTCAGAGGCCCCTGGGCACAATGACTTGTAGACCTGTGTATTTAACAGCATTGAAGAAAGTCATTAAATGATATGAAATATGAAAATAAAACACAACATAGACTTCGCTGTATAAATTGTACATTGATTCTTATTAAAGCTACTATTAAAGTTCTCAGTCAAGAGTGAGGGATTTGCTCTTTGTATTTTGTTGTTTTATTAACAGGGACATTTTTAATTGTCATCATTTAGCCTACTCTCTCAAGCCGTTTCAAACCCAAATAAGTCTCCCTCTTCTGTTGAAAATAAAAGTTATTTGGAAGAATGTGGGTAACCAAACAGTGGATGTACCCCAGAGACTTCCATTATAGTTTTTTCCTACTATGGTCAATGGGGACCAGCAACCGCCCGGTTAGCCACACTCCTCAAAATATCTTCTTTTGTGTTCAGCACAAGAAAGAAATTAATACAGGGATGGATCAACATTAGAGTGAGTAAATAATGACATCATTTTTATTTTTGGGTAACTATCTCTTTAAGGATAGCAGTATCCTCACAACTGTGTTCCTTTCTTGAAAGAAATGATATCTGTGAGGATTTTCAGTCCGGATTTAGACCGTACCATAGTACCGAGACAGCTCTCGTTAGAGTCACACATGATTTGCTCTGTGGTTGTGTCTCTCTATTAGTATTACTTGATCTTTGTGCTGCATTTGACACCATTGACCACAACATCCTTTTAAATAGACTCGAACATTATGTTGGCATTAGTGACTTACAAAGCACTAAATGGTTTAGCTCCGCAGTACTTGAGCGAGCTCTTAACGCATTATAGTCCTTCACGTCTACTGCGATCTCAAAATTCAGGCCAGTTGATAATACCTAGAATATCAAAATCGACTGCTGGCGGTAGATCATTTTCCTACTTAGCACCAAAACTCTGGAACAGTCTTCCTAACATTGTCCGGGAAGCAGACACACTCTGTCAGTTCAAATCTAGACTAAAAACACATCTCTTCGGCCTAGCATACACATAACACATTATAGACTTATAATTAGGCTGCATAGTTTAGAACAGCCGGGACCGGGAACACTTCCCGTAATCCTGATGTACTTGGTACATCATAAGAAGGATGGCGTCTACGCTAATATTAGTCTCTCTGTCTATCCCGAGGTTTACCGCTGTCCACCGGAACCAGGCCGAATCCAGATCTGATGAAGGACCAGCGCCAGGACACGACGACGACGCTGACCTGAAGTGTCAACCAGTCCCTCCTCCTCTCCACTCCGACTTCAACCAACCGGAACTGGACAAATACTCTGATTCATTCTGAACTTCATACACTGTTCACTCATTGGCCAGAGGAGAACTGGCCCCCGACTGAGCCTGGGTTCTCCCAAGGTTTTTTTCTCCATTCTGTCCCTGATGGAGTTTTGGTTCCTTGCCGCTGTTGCCTTCCCTTCTGGCTTGCTTAGTTGGGGACGTTTAATATTCAACAATATTATAGATCTGCCTTAAAGGTGGACGATGATGAAATTGTTTTTTTTGTATTATTTTCATGTTATCACTGTGAAGCTGCTTTGATACAATCTGTATTGTAAAAAGCGCTATATAAATAAAGGTGACTTGACTGTTCCCTGGACATTGTTCCATCTAGAGTGCTTAAACAGGTTTTTGACACAGTCTTCTCTCTTTTTTACAACGCCAGCCTTAGCTCAGGGTCTGTCCCAACTGTTTTTAAGCAGGCTGTGGTCAGGCCACTAATCAAAAAACCTAATCTTGATGCATCAGTTCTCTCAAATTTCAGACCAGTGTCCCATCTGCCTTTTCTCTCTAAAGTTCTGGAAAAGCTCGTCTTCATACAACTTCAATCATTCTTGGATCAAAACCACATTTTTGAAAAATTTAAATCCGGTTTCAGGGCACGCCACAGCACAGAATCTGCACTGTTAAAAGTGCAGAACGACATCTTGCTATCCTTGGACGCTAATAAACCTGTGCTGTTGGTAATGCTGGCCATCATCTACCGCCATCGTTTGCTTTATTTTCACCAAGCAGTCACTCACTACGCACAGAAATACCCCGAACCCAGTCAACACTGTTCTGCTCATCTACCTCTACATTTTTAATCTTACAATTACAAAAAATGTTATTAATAATGAACTGCAGTTATTAATTAATAATTGAATTGCCTTGAACTACATATTTAAAATCTTAAATCTCAGATAATTCTGATTTGCACTATTTTTCCCCTCTCATTTCTGTGCGTAGTGAGTGACTGCTTGGTGAAAATAAAGCAAACGATGGCGGTAGTTGACTTATTAAATTATTTATACCGATAGTACGATCGTCTGCTCTATACTTAGCCTACCCAGGACAAAAAGTGGAGCTCTTTACAGCAAATGCTCTCGTTCTCGCTTGGCATGGGCAAGCAGTAGCCGCACAGACAGCATCTGTTTTGCCCTACTCTCGCTTCCTCAACTCTCTGATAATCTTGAGTGCGCCTATCGTCTTCCGCGTTATTCTCCTGATTTAAGCCTATGGTGCGCTCGGGTTCAAACTGAAAAGGCTGAACGGCAGACGTGTTCATCTCGCTACCTGTCAAAACGTAGCTAGCTAGCCGGTACGTTGGAAAACGAATAACCGAAGCTGCTAGAGCGGCTAGGCTACAACCAGGCAACAACCGGCAACAACCTATACACGTCATTACCCAGAATGCATTGGTGAATGGATTTTCGGCTTTTTTTAATAAAAACAAAAACATTTGGAGTTTTTTTGTATCACCTTTTTATAGCTGACGCCCAATGTAATCTTATAAGGCCAACATGCTGCAATAATCGAGGTACCTTTTAACTCTGGTTTCACTAGCTATTTGAGTAAATGAAAACATAATAGCCTACACGTGAATTTTCCATCCACTACCGAACTCTTGGCCGCCTTTTAAAAATAAATAAAAATGCAGTCGTCCCCGGCACGCAATAACTTATGGGGTAGATTACGCCGCTAAGGATCCTTTTATGTATCCTTCCTTTCACAGGGAAGCAAAGGGTGCTTTTGAATCAGGGTAGCCTTCGTCGCGCCGCGGTGACGCAATCGGCCTTCAAATGCGACCTTCGGAGGAAGCGGCCTTCACATTGGGGCACAGCTTGTGGTTCTACTTTTAAAACCTTAATAGCAAATCAGCCATCTTGGTTGAATTTAGGGATGGCTGACGCGAAACTGTTGTTCCGAAGCTTTGCGAGATCCCGAAGCGCAGATGTTTCGAAACACTGATCCGAAGCGTGATTCAAAACACCCATGTCACATGACTACGGCTAAATGAAGCTTCTGAGTGTTTCGACAGGTGGCGTGCTCCGCCGATTCAGGGTCGGGAACACACCACACAATCGCACATCTGTATAAAAGTGAAGTCAACTCATCATGACCTCGTGGGTTTTTGTGAGAGGATTTTTTCAAAGACTGGAGAAATTATCTGTTTGAAAAAAGTAGGCTAAGTCCTTCCAAAGAAGAGAAATTACTATTTTTAATAAGATTCTCTAAAAAAGGGAGACATTGTGGCTTGATTTCTTTTATTAATATTAATTTTTCAGGACCAAAATAACATTCTGCACGGTGAGGAGCCTACAGGTTACAAGCTTCACATATTAGAAAAATAGCTACAATAATTAAAAAAAACAAATTTTTTTATGTCTCGTTGTCAAGGTTGTTTCAGATGAACACCTGAGAGTGTTGAGACGGGTGTCGGATTGTTTCGAAGCCTTGACACAATATGGCACATTTGGTTCAACTGTTTCATTGCTTCACGAAGCCTCGATCTGCCCATCACTAGTTGAGTTTACTGGAGTTCAAGGACATGAAAAGGTGAAGATTAGAACCGAACTTCAGTGGGAAACAACAGGAGTATAAAAAACTGATGAGTTGATTGCCTCTTTGGATATACTGATACGTCATTAAACCCAGATGCCTAGTAGCCTAGAGCTGAGGAAAAGAAACCCCAAGTGAAAGACAACAAGCCCAGAGTTGACCCCTCCTGTGACTCAAAGCGTGATTATCTGCTGTGTATACATACATAGGCTACACCTCTTAACTCGTTGATTGGGTTGATTGATTGAATGTGCTCCACTCGTGTTTAATTAGGATTGATTATCTTAATTATATGAACGTGCTCCTCCCGAACTTTGCTAATAAAACATAATTTCTTAATGTGCCAAATAGGGTAGGGGTTGATCTTTGAGTGCTATGAAACTTTAATAAAATTAATTCTCTCAGAAACGGAGACAACGATTTTAGAAACTGATTCGCTAGTCGGATTTCACATGATATGAGAACTCACCCTCAAAGTTGTCGGACGTAGCTCGAAATATATAATTTAAAGCCCTTCTCTTTCTTACTCTTATGTGTGACCGCTAACTGCCTCGCTATATTGTTAACATCATTCACGTTAACCGCTGGAAGTTCTTGTAAACAGCGAGATGTAACAGACAAAACGCGGAAGCGATCGTGCATAGAGATACAGCTCCTCTAGCCTCGGTTCACTTTCAAATTTAAAGTCTTGATCTCACAGATACAAACAATGCTCTATGAAAAGATATCTTATCTATTAAGATGTAAGAAAATAATTATTTTCACCCAGAATCACTAAATGGGACATACTTTAGGGTGTCACATTAACAGGATTGACAATATTACACTTTAAAGTATGTTCCTGTAGATTACACTGGTTATTCTAATGCATGAAAGGATAAGACAACTACTTTGAATGCAATACAAGTAACTTTAGAATAAGTTAAGAATAGAATAACTTTAGAACAAAAGAATGTAAAACTACAAGGTTCTGTTTAGAAAGTCTTTATTGCTGATATTTGACAAGTTCAGGAGTCTTCAGAAGAATCACTAACCTACAAGAAAGAATAAAATAATTTCAACTTCAATAATAGCCGGGATGCAAATATCCAGATCATCCGGTTAGGCTTTATTTTATGATAATGACCGGCTGACTTTACAGAATTACATGACAAAACTGTTGTATGACATGGTTTGTGTTAATTTATCATAGTATGGTGATCAAACATGACTATACATTTGATCTTCTTGCTGTTCTTGTTGTCGTCGTCCTCCTACACCTGAAATAATAATCAGATTTAGTTGATCTGCAGTGTGTGTCAGTCTGAGATTTTGATTGCGATCACATCACCTTAATCACAGCAGAACATGCGCACGTCATTGAGAGCGGTGTCGTCTCCTCTTCCCTGTCGTCCTTCTACCCGGGTCTGTAAGCCGCAGATTCCTTTTCCTTCACACGTTGGACTCTTCTCGCCCCAGTCGCCCCAGTCTGTGCTGTCACCCTCCAGCACAGCACCTCCAGTACAGGTGAACCTGGAAATAATTCAGATGTGACAATTATGATCAAATATGTAATTGTGCTGTTGGGTTGAATGTCAGTCACATGATCTCCTGCAGCCGACGGCCTAATCACTGCAATCTTGTGATAACTAAATCCTTATGGCAAAATAAACCCAGGATGGGTAAGAGATGTTATTATAACTATAGCACCACACTCACCTGATGTTGTTTGCGGCCGTATCATCTCCAGATCTTTGGTCAGATTCAACTCTCAGCTGGAAAGATGTCAAGTATCCAGAAGGACAAGTTTGCTTACGTACCCACTTACCCCACCTGAAGAAAACAGAGGTTGCCTGATCAAATCAATTATTTAAAAAAAAAACTAAATTTACTTAGATTATTAACAATTCTTGCATTAAGTGTTTAAGCTATTTGAATCCATTACCCTCCTACGTCAGATTCAATTGAGGCATAGACATGCGAGTTTGATGAATCTTTGGACCGATCGACACAGTCGAGACGAATCCCATTGAGCGCTGTATCATCATCAAAAAAACCATATGGTTCCACCTTAAAAGAAAAAGACAATCTTCCATTTGAAAGAGTAAACTCTGACCCACTTTGTAACATTTATCTTCATACTCTTCAGTATTACACAGACACTTTAAAAATCTTAAGCAGGTCCAGTTCCCTGGAGAAACCAGGAATTAAATGACAAACAGCAACTCCACAGTTTTGATCCTTTAAAGCACTCATCCACCCCCATATTAGCTAAATAAAGTCAATGCCCAACTTACCTTCAGACTAAACCCTGCGGCGTACGTTCCAGCTGGACACATGCTCTCACCCCCCCACAATCCCCACGTCCCTCCATTCGGCACCGTCAGCTGAGATCTGAAGACGCTCCGCTCAGAACGTCTTCCTGCGGACGTAACGCTCACAGGCCCAATAATGGCTAGCAGTGAAAACATCATGGAAAAGAAGTGATGCATTGCTACAGCACTGGCCTGAACACTGATAATTAGATTAATTTTTAGGGACTATCTGCTGAGAATGATAAAGCAGTGACAGTATCATAACATTCTTAAGTTTATTAAGGAAGAAGCCTCATATTTATACACAAGATTAAGCAGAATCATTAACCATGATCCATCCAATCATAGTCCTCAAAGATCAACCCCCACCATAGTTGGCATATTAAGAAATTATGTTTATTAACAAAGTTCGGGAGGAGCACGTTCAGATAATCAATCCTAATTAAACACCAGTGGAGCACATTCAGTTAATCAACCCAATCAACGAGTTAAGAGGTGTATGTAAACAGGGCCGGATTAAGAGTTCAGAGGCCCAAATTAAGCAGGTCAGAAATTAAAAGTATAATTAAGGACAAAATTAACAGAATGTGGCAGGAGAGATGGGATAAGGAGGGAAAAGGCTAGTGATGGGCAGATCGAGGCTTCGTGAAGCAATGAAACAGTTGAACCAAATGGTCCATATTGTTTCGAGGCTTCGAATCAATCCGACACCCGTCTCCACGGCGACACCTAGTGGTCACTTGCAGGTGTTGATCTGAAACAACCTTGACGAGCCATTAAAATTGTTTTTTTAATTTTTTTATTATTGTACTTTTCTAATATGTGAATCTTGTAACATATAGGCTCATCACTGTGCATAATGTTATTTTGGTCCTGCAAAATGAATATTAATAAAATAAATCAAGCCACAACGTCTCACTTTTTTAGATATTTTTATTCAAAAATATTAATTTCTCTGCTGTGGAAGGACTAGCCTTTACTTCTTTACAGATAATTTCTCCAGCCTTTGAAAAAATCCTCTCACAAGGGACACTTGTTGCTGGAATGCAAAGATATTTTTTTGCCATGACATACAAATGAGGAAAGATTACTGCTCTCTCTTTCCAGTAAGTTAGTGGATCATGAGTTCTGGGCAAATACGCATCGTTGATGTATTTTTTTTTTTTTTTTCACTTCCACTGTGGCATCAGCTGTAGCATTGTGTATCATCTGGGTTTGATGGATACGAGTATCAAAAAGTTCCCATAAACTGTCCTGTGTTTCTACTGGTGTTGATGTTGATGATGTTGATGATGTTGACATTTCTATCCCTATCTTTAATCTATCTATGTATCTATCTATCTATTAATCTAGCTGTCTATATATATTTATATCTATGTATCTATTAATGTGTCACTATACTCTGTGTCTCTAGCCTATCAGTCAATGTGTTGTGTAAATTTAAATGTAAGCCTAAATATAACTAAACAAATCGCACTATAAATGACGTTATATCACCAAAAATCGGCTATCTCAATATCAAACTCCTCTCACAAAAACCCACGAGGTCAATATGCGTTGATTTCACTTATATACAGATGTGCGATTGTGTGGTCTGTTCCCGACCGTGTCAATCAAGCGCTGATTCGGCGGATCACACCTGATGAAACACTTAGTGAAACACTTCGAGGCTTCGTTTGGCCATAGTCACGTGACATGGGTGTTTTGAATCACGCTTCGGATCAGTGTTTCGAAACATCTGCGCTTCGGGATCTCGCAAAGCTTCGGAACGAGTGTTTCGCGTCAGCCATCCCTAGAAAAGGCAGGCATTTGTACAACATACATAAAGTGGTTACAGCTAGTAAAATTAATGGATTGGAAAGGCAGGAGGAAACATGGTTTACTAGACTGAGGATGGGACTTACAAGTTTAAATAGTGGATTATAAATTATAGGGAAACATCAGACTGGAGTATGCACAAACTGTGGAGTAATAGAAAATGTAAAACACATACTTTTAGATTGTACACAATACACCAGAGAAAGGGAAAATATGAAGAAAGCGGTAAAGAAAGATTTAACAATGGAAAACTTATTGAGTATAACTAGCACACAGTCCACAGTTAGGGCAGTTATAACTTTTCTTAAGGAAACCCAACTAGCAAGTAGAATTTAGTTGTTTTTTGTTTTGTTTTGTTTTTTAGTCCTGAAGGTTGAGGAGCTAATGGTGGAAGCTGGAGGAGCTGAACACGCAGTGTCAGCTGAAGCTTGGGCTTTGATCCTGTAGGATGTAATTATTTTTATTTTTATTTATTTATTAACGTCCCAATGTGATCACACCTCAGTCCTGTAGATGGCGGTAATGCCCAATGATTGCAAGCTGCCAATAAAATTTACCGAAGAAGAAGAGTTCAGAGGCCCCTGGGCACAATGACTTGTAGACCTGTGTATTTAACAGCATTGAAGAAAGTCATTAAATTATATGAAATATGAAAATAAAACACAACATAGACTTCGCTGTATAAATTGTACATTGATTCTTATTAAAGCTACTATTAAAGTTCTCAGTCAAGAGTAAGGGATTTGCTCTTTGTATTTTGTTGTTTTATTAACAGGGACATTTTTAATTGTCATCATTTAGCCTACTCTCTCAAGCCGTTTCAAACCCAAATAAGTCTCCCTCTTCTGTTGAAAATAAAAGTTATTTGGAAGAATGTGGGTAACCAAACAGTGGATGTACCCCAGAGACTTCCATAATAGTTTTTTCCTACTATGGTCAATGGGGACCAGCAACCGCCCGGTTAGCCACACTCCTCAAAATATCTTCTTTTGTGTTCAGCACAAGAAAGAAATTAATACAGGGATGGAACAACATTAGAGTGAGTAAATAATGACATCATTTTTATTTTTGGGTAACTATCCCTTTAAGGATAGCAGTATCCTCACAACTGTGTTCCTTTCTTGAAAGAAATGATATCTGTGAGGATTTTCAGTCCGGATTTAGACCGTACCATAGTACCGAGACAGCTCTCGTTAGAGTCACAAATGATTTGCTCTGTGGTTGTGTCTCTCTATTAGTATTACTTGATCTTTGTGCTGCATTTGACACCATTGACCACAACATCCTTTTAAATAGACTCGAACATTATGTTGGCATTAGTGACTTACAAAGCACTAAATGGTTTAGCTCCGCAGTACTTGAGCGAGCTCTTAACGCATTATAGTCCTTCACGTCTACTGCGATCTCAAAATTCCGGCCAGTTAATAATACCTAGAATATCAAAATCGACTGCTGGCGGTAGATCCTTTTCCTATTTAGCACCAAAACTTTGGAACAGTCTTCCTAACATTGTCCGGGAAGCAGACACACTCTGTCAGTTCAAATCTAGACTAAAAACACATCTCTTCGGCCTAGCATACACATAACACATTATAGACTTCTATAATTCAATGTTAGGCTGCATAGTTTAGAACAGCCGGGACCGGGAACACTTCCCGTAATCCTGATGTACTTGGTACATCATAAGAAGGATGGCGTCTAGCTAATATTAGTCTCTCTGTCTATCCCGAGGTTTACCGCTGTCCACCGGAACCAGGCCGTATCCAGATCTGATGAAGGACCAGCGCCAGGACACGACGACGACGCCGCTGACCTGAAGTGTCAACCAGTCCCTCCTCCTCTCCACTCCGACTTCAACCAACCGGAACTGGACAAATACTCTGATTCATTCTGAACTTCATACACTGTTCACTCATTGGCCAGAGGAGAACTGGCCCCCGACTGAGCCTGGGTTCTCCCAAGGTTTTTTTCTCCATTCTGTCCCTGATGGAGTTTTGGTTCCTTGCCGCTGTTGCCTTACCTTCTGGCTTGCTTAGTTGGGGACGTTTAATATTCAACAATATTATAGATCTGCCTTAAAGGTGGACGATGATGAAATTGTTTTTTTTTTGTATTATTTTCATGTTATCACTGTGAAGCTGCTTTGATACAATCTGTATTGTAAAAAGCGCTATATAAATAAAGGTGACTTGACTGTTCCCTGGACATTGTTCCATCTAGAGTGCTTAAACAGGTTTTTGACACAGTCTTCTCTCTTTTTTACAACGCCAGCCTTAGCTCAGGGTCTGTCCCAACTGTTTTTAAGCAGGCTGTGGTCAGGCCACTAATCAAAAAACCTAATCTTGATCCATCAGTTCTCTCAAATTTCAGACCAGTGACCCATCTGCCTTTTCTCTCTAAAGTTCTGGAAAAGCTCGTCTCCATACAACTTCAATCATTCTTGGATCAAAACCACATTTTTGAAAAATTTAAATCCGGTTTCAGGGCACGCCACAGCACAGAATCTGCACTGTTAAAAGTGCAGAACGACATCTTGCTATCCTTGGACGCTAATAAACCTGTGCTGTTGGTAATGCTGGCCATCATCTACCGCCATCGTTTGCTTTATTTTCACCAAGCAGTCACTCACTACGCACAGAAATACCCCAAACCCAGTCAACACTGTTCTGCTCATCTACCTCTACATTTTTAATCTTACAATTACAAAAAATGTTATTAATAATGAACTGCAGTTATTAATTAATAATTGAATTGCCTTGAACTACATATTTAAAATCTTAAATCTCAGATAATTCTGATTTGCACTATTTTTCCCCTCTCATTTCTGTGCGTAGTGAGTGACTGCTTGGTGAAAATAAAGCAAACGATGGCGGTAGTTGACTTATTAAATTATTTATACCGATAGTACGATCGTCTGCTCTATACTTAGCCTACCCAGGACAAAAAGTGGAGCTCTTTACAGCAAATGCTCTCGTTCTCGCTTGGCATGGGCAAGCAGTAGCCGCACAGACAGCATCTGTTTTGCCCTACTCTCGCTTCCTCAACTCTCTGATAATCTTGAGTGCGCCTATCGTCTTCCGCGTTATTCTCCTGATTTAAGCCTATGGTGCGCTCGGGTTCAAACTGAAAAGGCTGAACGGCAGACGTGTTCATCTCGCTACCTGTCAAAACGTAGCTAGCTAGCCGGTACGTTGGAAAACGAATAACCGAAGCTGCTAGAGCGGCTAGGCTACAACCAGGCAACAACCGGCAACAACCTATACACGTCATTACCCAGAATGCATTGGTGAATGGATTTTCGGCTTTTTTTAATAAAAACAAAAACATTTGGAGTTTTTTTGTATCACCTTTTTATAGCTGACGCCCAATGTAATCTTATAAGGCCAACATGCTGCAATAATCGAGGTACCTTTTAACTCTGGTTTCACTAGCTATTTGAGTAAATGAAAACATAATAGCCTACACGTGAATTTTCCATCCACTACCGAACTCTTGGCCGCCTTTTAAAAATAAATAAAAATGCAGTCGTCCCCGGCACGCAATAACTTATGGGGTAGATTACGCCGCTAAGGATCCTTTTATGTATCCTTCCTTTCACAGGGAAGCAAAGGGTGCTTTTGAATCAGGGTAGCCTTCGTCGCGCCGCGGTGACGCAATCGGCCTTCAAATGCGACCTTCGGAGGAAGCGGCCTTCACATTGGGGCACAGCTTGTGGTTCTACTTTTAAAACCTTAATAGCAAATCAGCCATCTTGGTTGAATGTAGGGATGGCTGACGCGAAACTGTTGTTCCGAAGCTTTGCGAGATCCCGAAGCGCAGATGTTTCGAAACACTGATCCGAAGCGTGATTCAAAACACCCATGTCACGTGACTACGGCTAAATGAAGCTTCTGAGTGTTCCGACAGGTGGCGTGCTCCGCCGATTCAGGGTCGGGAACACACCACACAATCGCACATCTGTATAAAAGTGAAGTCAACTCATCTTGACCTCGTGGGTTTTTGTGAGAGGATTTTTTCAAAGACTGGAGAAATTATCTGTTTGAAAAAAGTAGGCTAAGTCCTTCCAAAGAAGAGAAATTACTATTTTTAATAAGATTCTCTAAAAAAGGGAGACATTGTGGCTTGATTTCTTTTATTAATATCAATTTTTCAGGACCAAAATAACATTCTGCACGGTGAGGAGCCTACAGGTTACAAGCTTCACATATTAGAAAAATAGCTACAATAATTAAAAAAACAAATTTTTTAATGTCTCGTTGTCAAGGTTGTTTCAGATGAACACCTGAGAGTGTTGAGACGGGTGTCGGATTGTTTCGAAGCCTTGACACAATATGGCACATTTGGTTCAACTGTTTCATTGCTTCACGAAGCCTCGATCTGCCCACCACTAGTTGAGTTTACTGGAGTTCAAGGACATGAAAAGGTGAAGATTAGAACCGAACTTCAGTGGGAAACAACAGGAGTATAAAAAACTGATGAGTTGATTGCCTCTTTGGATATACTGATACGTCATTAAACCCAGATGCCTAGTAGCCTAGAGCTGAGGAAAAGAAACCCCAAGTGAAAGACAACAAGCCCAGAGTTGACCACTCCTGTGACTCAAAGCGTGATTATCTGCTGTGTATACATACATAGGCTACACCTCTTAACTCGTTGATTGGGTTGATTAACTGAATGTGCTCCACTCGTGTTTAATTAGGATTGATTATCTTAATTATATTAACGTGCTCCTCCCGAACTTTGTTAATAAAACATAATTTCTTAATGTGCCAAATAGGGTAGGGGTTGATCTTTGAGTGCTATGATTGGATGTAATGGACATCGTGGTTAATGATTCTTGTGTATAAATATGAGGCTTCTTCCTTATGCTATTATACTGTCTCTGCTTTATCATTTTCTGCAGATAGTCTAGCTAAAAGTTTATATAACTCAGTGTTCAGGCCAGTGCTGTAGCAATGCATCACTTCTTTTCCATGATGTTTTCACTGCTAGCCATTATTGGGCCTGTGAGCGTTCAGTCCACAGATGGTCGTTCTGAGCGGAGCGTCGACCGATATTACAGAACTGAGCTGTCGGTGTCGAATGGAGGGACGTGGGGATCGTGGGGGGGTAAGAGCATGTGTCCAAGTGGAACGTACGCCAACGGGTTTAGTCTGAAGGTAAGTTGGGCACTGACTTTATTTAGCTAATATGGGGTGGAAGAGCGCTTTAAGGTTGAAAACTGTGGAGTTGCTGTTTGTGATTTAATTCCAGGTTTCTAAAGTGTCTGAGTAATACTAAAGAGCGTGAAGATAAATGTTACTATGGGTAGGTTTAAAGTTAACTCTTTCAAATGGAAGATTGTCTTGTTCTTTTAAGGTGGAATCACCTAATTATTTTGGTGGTGATGATACAGCGCTCAATGGGATTCGTCTTCACTGTGTCGATCAGCCAGGCTCATACAACTACAACGCAATTGAGTCCGACGTAGGAGGGTAATGGTTTATTACCAATTCTTGCATTAAGTGTTTAAGCTATTTAAGTAAATTGAGGATTTTCTTGAATGATTATTGATTTGATAAGGCAACCTCTTTGTGTTTTCTTCAGCTGGGGCGAGTGGACAGATGCGCGATCGTGTTCTTCTGGATTCTTGACCGCTTTCCAGCTGAGAGTTGAATCTCGCCTAGAAGATGGAGACGATACGGCCGCAAACAACATCAAGTGAGTGTGTGTGGTGCTATAAGTTATAACCTCTCTTACCCATCCTGGTTTTATTAATCTATTTAAGGACCCAGTTTCAATAGTTTAGTTAATATCACACTCGCAGTCGTGCTGCTGTTCGAGATCGCAGTGATTAGGCCGTCGGCTGCAGGAGATCATGTGACTGACATTCAATCCAACAGCACAATTACATATTTTATCATGATTTTGTCACATCTGAATTATTTCCAGTTTCAAATGCAGTGAAGGTGGTTTGTACGGTGAAGGCACAAACTGGGGCAACTGGGGCGACTGGAGTCCAACGTGTGAAGGAAAAGGAATCTGCGGCTTACAGACCCGGGTAGAAGAGTCGCAGGGAAGCGACGGAGACGACACCGCTCTCAATGACGTGATCATGTTCTGCTGTGATTAAGGTGACGTGATCGCAATCAAAAACTCAGACTGACACACACTGCAGATAAACTAAATCTGGTTTTTCTTTCAGGTGTAAGAGGATGACAAGAAGAACAGCAAGAAGATCAAATTTATTGTAATTATTGATCATCATACTATGACAAACTAACATGAACCGTGTCATACAACAGTTTTGTAATGTAAATCTGAAAAGTCAGCCGGTCATAACATAAAGCCTAACTTATGATCGGGACATTTGCTCCCCGCTTTTTGAAGTTGAAATTCTTATTCTTTCGTGTAGGTTAGTGATTCTTCTGAAGACTCCTGAACTTCTGCTGAAACTGTCAAATATCAGCAATAAAGACTTTCTAAACAGAACCTTGTGGTTTCACATTGTTTTGCACAACTCTTTACATAAGAGCACGAACATACATTATCCAATAAAATGTTTGTTTAACTGTAGTGTCCTTAAACTGTTTTTCTTGGTGAAATGCCTATAAAATATATTTGAATCCCGGCTTGAGATCCAATTCCCTTCTGTCCATCCTGTCAGTCTCTACGGTCCAGTCTACAAAAGCATAAAAAGGCCTATATATATTTGTGCCTATATATACATTTTAATATCATAAATTGTGCAGGCTATAAAAGCCATTGTCGAATGCATCTAGGCAGATCGTCATTTCCCGGATGTGGTGTGGTTTCCGCTATCGCGATTGAACGCGGCTGTAAAGGAGAGCGGCTGTGTTTATGGTCGTGTTCGGAGTTTTGTCACAGCTGCTTTAAATCGGCTGATGGATATGAGTGTGCATCTACTTTTTCTATACAACCTGAAGTTAGGAAAAGATGTTCATGTAACATTTTGTCCCGCAGGGACTCAGTCGAAATGTGCAGATTGAGGTTGGGGCACTGTGGATTAAATTATTCTTTGTGCATTGTTGGGAAGCATGTTTCTGGCTTGTGTGAATGTGGGAGTCTTGAGACAGTAGGGCATGTTTTCCTGGAATGCAGAAAGTAATGGGCAGAAAGAAATGTTATTAAACTGTCAGGACTTGGAGTTAAAGATGAACTGAACTGAAAAAAAAATCGACGTTGATAACGTGTTTATGACAATTAAAAGTAAATTACACTAAACATTTTAATTAAACACCATTTAAACAGAGCCACCTTCCAATAGAACATGGGAACAAGTTAAAGTGAAGTACAAGAATATTCTACAAAAGAGTAATCTTTACTAGGTACTTATGCTGTTCCTAGTCTCTTAAAAAAAAAAAAAAAAGCACTGTTAAATGATGTGTTTGTCTGTTAATAACAGCAACCAAGAAGACAGCAAAAAAAAAAAAAAAAAAAAACAGGTGGTGGTCCTGCAAACCTTGGGTTGAATGTGAATCGATCCATTGTGAAGGGCATCCCGGGTTTAGCTCTTCCTTAGACCCGCAGCCAGGAACCAGTAGCAGCAATAGATTTAAATGTCCTTACTAAACTGTCAAGTAATTAAATTAAGTAGGCCTATAATCCAAATGGCTGGTACAGTCATTTAAACTGTTAAATCTTGAGTAGTGATGAATTGCTTTGACTTGTGAAAGTGAAAACTGATAAACTGATTTTGCCATGAGTTATTGATCAATTTTTTTCCTTTGTAGTTCATTAATGACATTCTTTTGTGCAGTTTTATATAATACGCCAACACTTTAATCTGTTCCCAAGAAAGTGGTGGCTGAAACGTGCAGTACGTGATGTAACTTTTTACATCAAATGGGAAGAAAGTACAACACTTTGTAATAGCCATTTGTTTCCATTGCACAGAACAGTGAAGAAACCCTCTCAGATCAATGTCCTATGGAGGAAGTACCTCTATGTGCATAAATAACTTCATATAATTTATCCTCATTTATACTGTGCTTATTATTTCTGACTGCAATGTGAGTTGCAGGAGTCCACATCTACAGAAGAGTCTGCACAAAGAAGTGATACAGAGGTGGGCAGTGTAGTACTTTTCCTTTTTATTTGTTGCAAGTGGCATATGTTGATCAATTTTTCAACAGAAAACTTAGTATTTTGATCTGAAAACCCCCAAAAGCGTTTGGGGTGAGACCCCAAAAACTCACACATACCAGAAAACTTTTTAATTTCCAAAAATAATAGAACATTAAAATCTAAAAGATCTCCCCCTATATTAACATTGAGCAAAACACATTAAATAACTCTTAATTGTAACACTTGCTCTCCTTCAACAGTCAGAAGCAAAGCATGCTGGGAACTAGAAATCCGTAACTCATTGTGTGAACATACATTCATATTTATCTGGGAACATGTATGTGCAATACATGTACCCAATAAAGGATAACACGTTTTAAATATTACATGTAATGCTATTTTGTCTTCATTTATAAATATTTTATGTGTATTAAAGGGTTAGTTCACCCAAAAATGAAAATAATGTCATTAATGACTCACCCTCATGTCGTTCTAAGCCCGTAAGACCGCCGTTCATCTTCGGAACACAGTTTAAGATATTTTAGATTTAGTCCGAGAGCTTTCTGTCCGTCCTTCGAAACTGTATATACGGTATACTGTCCATGTCCATAAAGGTAATAAACACATCATCACAGTAGTCCATGTGACATCAGTGGGTTAGTTAGAAGTTTTTGAAGCATCGAAAATACTTTTTGGTCCAAAAATAACACAAAATAAGACTTTATTCAGCATTGTATTCTCTCCCGGGTCTGTTGTGAATCTGCGTTCAGGACTCCGCAGTGACGCTGCTGACGTAAGACGCTGATGACGTGTTATCTGGTGCGCCCGAGCTTCGTTTACAGTCTGAGGGAGACGCACGCTATATTCAAGCTATTCTACATTGTTTGCGTGGATATCATTTTTTTAATGGTGCGTAAATGTGCATGTCGCGGATGAGACACTTTTACAGCGTGCGTTTCCCTCAGTCTATAAATGAAGCTCGGGCGCACCAGATAACACGTCATCAGCGTCTTACGCCATCAGCGTCACTGTGAAGGATTGACAACAGACCCGGGAGAGAATACAATGCTGAATAAAGTCTTATTTTGTGTTATTTTTGGACCAAAAAGTATTTTCGATGCTTCAAAAACGTCTAACTAACCCACTGATGTCACATGGACTACTGTGATGATGTGTTTATTACCTTTATGGACATGGACAGTATACTGTATACAGTTTCAATGGACGGACAGAAAGCTCTCGGACTAAATCTAAAATATCTTAAACTGTGTTCCGAAGATGAACGGAGGTCTTACGGGCTTAGAACGACATGAGGGTGAGTCATTAATGACATTATTTTCATTTTTGGGTGAACTAACCCTTTAATATGTAGCCATACATGGTCAATGCATATAATGCTGTATATCGAAAAATATAAGCACTAGTTTCCCATTTATGGAAATGGATTAAGTAATACAGTATATTGCATTATTTTGCAGTATAATCCCATATATTTTTGTTCCGTAAGGGACTTGCAAAGAATCTCAGGGCAATGCACACAGTTTGTGCTGTTGTTAAAGCCAGACTCCGACGAGTCGAATATTAAATGTGTGGTTCCAACAAATGAATGATGTAAATGACACTCTCACGAGTCACGAGAAAAACGATATCTCAAAAAGTACACTAACGCGCTGCGCTAAAGGACTTCCCGTATCATATAAAGCCGCAATCTAATCTTGTTCACATGAAATAAGTTTATGGAACTGTTGCTATGGCAGCAAGTCCAGGATGAGCGTCGAAGAACCAAACAATCCAAGATCATGCCAAATCGCCAACCATCAAATCCAGCAAACTGAGTTAGCAACGTACGAAGAACGGACCCCAGATCAATTATTATTTTCAAGAAAATCTTCAATTCACTCAACTAGCTTAAACACTTAATTGGGCCCAATCCCAATTCTACCCATTACCCCTTCACTTTCCCCGTCCCCTCGTGCTCATGAAGGGGTATTTTTGCATCATCTGAGGTTTTTTCCAGACAAAAATACACAAATCTCTCATCTCAGGGGGATATGAGGCTGGAAAGCACGGTAATTTAAAAATACTACAGGTTTTCTACTAATACAAAGCTTAATGCTAAATCCTGAAGTATCCCTTTAAAAGGAGATCAGCCATCTTGGTTGAGTTTACTGGAGTTCAAGGACATGAAAAGGTGAAGATTAGAACCGAACTTCAGTGGGAAACAACAGGAGTATAAAAAACTGATGAGTTGATTGCCTCTTTGGATATACTGATACGTCAACTGTCACCGTCCCGTATACGGGACGCCTACGTTTACCTCACTATATTACAATTAAATCCTAAATTAATCATGACAAGCTATATATTGTTGGAAAAGTCTAAGACTCCTTAATAGATATTTCAGCACTGTTTTTTGTTACAAATTATGCAGGAACAGTAATAGATGAATTTATGACAAGAGCGCACCTCAAAAAAATCTACATCATAACAGGAGTTCTGACCTTTGTCACAAAAAAGTCGACGCACACACTTTTAGTCATTGAAATGTTGGTTTTCATGCTAAAATTTCATAAGAAAACATATAATCTAGTATTTGTCAATAAAAAAATTATAAAATAATATTATCTTCTAAAAATTATAATATATATATATTATCCTCTAAAATATGATATTATCTTTTTTATCGCCTTTTTTTATTACATTACATATTTTAGTAGTTATCATAAATTAGGTATCATTTGAAAGCTTACGATCTCAGAATTCATCCTGTGAAAACTGTTTTGAAATTGGACATTGTGTTACCATAGAAACATTACTCTAAATTATTTTATCAGGCTCCTCCCCTTTTGGGCATCATTATGTTTCATAATTTATGATCAAAATATTTTCTAATCTTGACAAAACACATATTGTCAGAAAGGTCTGAGTCTCAATGTTCCATATTTTGTGACAGAAGTGATATTTGGACAGAAATTGATACAATTATTATGGCAGAATGCATACAGTTAAATTCAATGGAATTTAATGACACCCGGAGGCTATTGTTGGTAATACGCCTAAACAAAATCTCATGGGAACTTCAATTTTTATTATATCAACTTCAAATTTGGAACACACCTTGGTTAGATTTTTGGCTTTGATTTTATAGTAATTTTTTTTTATAAACTATTTTGTAATATATATATTTTATATAAAAGAAAAATATTAAATAAATTATATTGGATTTAATGTAAATTTAAACTTCCATAACTTTTTTATACTTTAATTTTTTGAAGTGCTTTCACATCAGCAATAATCTGTAATTTTTTCCCTTTAAAACAAGACCAAACTTAGGTCTATACTCCAAAGCATTCTTGAATTACAACCATTTTAGCTTGAATAGTGCATTTTAATGTCCATTCTCAAAAAGGGGAGTGACAGCTAAAGGGTTAAACCCAGATGCCTAGTAGCCTAGAGCTGAGGAAAAGAAACCCCAAGTGAAAGACAACAAGCCCAGAGTTGACCACTCCTGTGACTCAAAGCGTGATTATCTGCTGTGTATACATACATAGGCTACACCTCTTAACTCGTTGATTGGGTTGATTAACTGAATGTGCTCCACTCGTGTTAAATTAGGATTGATTATCTTAATTATATTAACGGGCTCCTCCCGAACTTTGTTAATAAAACATAATTTCTTAATGTGCCAAATAGGGTAGGGGTTGATCTTTGAGTGCTATGATTGGATGTAATGGACATCGTGGTTAATGATTCTTGTGTATAAATATGAGGCTTCTTCCTTATGCTATTATACTGTCTCTGCTTTATCATTTTCTACAGATAGTCTAGCTAAAAGTTTATTTAACTCAGTGTTCAGGCCAGTGCTGTAGCAATGCATCACTTCTTTTCCATGATGTTTTCACTGCTAGCCATTATTGGGCCTGTGAGCGTTCAGTCCACAGATGAGCTGAAGGTGAAGAATGGAGGGCCGTGGGGATCGTGGGGGTCTAAGGACATGTGTCCAAGTGGAACGTACGCCAACGCGTTTAGTCTGAAGGTAAGTTGGGCACTGACTTTATTTAGCTAATATGGGGTGGAAGAGCGCTTTAAGGTTGAAAACTGTGGAGTTGCTGTTTGTCATTTAATTCCAGGTTTCTAAAGTGTCTGAGTAATACTAAAGAGCATGAAGATAAATGTTACTATGGGTTGGGTTAAAGTTAAATCTTTCAAAAACTGTCTTGTTCTTTTAAGGTGGAACCATTTATCGATAATCTTTTTGGTGGTGATGATACAGCGCTCAATGGGATTCGTCTTCACTGTGTCGATCGGCCAGGCTCGCGTGACTACAGCGCAATTGCGTCCGCCGTGGGAGAGTAATGGACTCCGATTATTAACAATTGTTTAAGCTATTTAAGGATTTTCTTGAATGATGATTGTCATCAGGCAACCTCTGTGTGTGTTTTCTTCAGCTGGGGCGAGTGGTCAGATGTGCAATCGTGTCCTTCTGGATTCTTGACCGCTTTCCAGCTGAAAGTTGAATCTCGCCAAGAAGATGGAGATGACGATACGGCTGCAAACCTCATCGGGTGAGTGTGTGGTGCTATAAGTTATAACCTCTCTTACTCCGTGTATACCTCTTACACCATCTCTTACCCATCCTGGGTTTATTTATCTATTTAAGGACTCAGTTTCAATAGTTTACTTAATATCACACTTGCAGTCGTGCTGCTGTTCGAGATCGCAGTGATTAGGCCGTCGGCTGCAGGAGATCATGTGACTGACATTCAATCCAACAGCACAATAACATATTTTATCATGATTGTCACATCTGAATTATTTCCAGTTTCAAATGCAGTGGAGGTGATGTGGTGTACGGTGAAGGCACAAACTGGGGCAACTGGGGCGACTTTGGCGACTGGAGTCCAACGTGTGAAGGAAAAGGAATCTGCGGCTTACAGACCCGGGTAGAAGAGTCGCAGGGAAGTGGAGACGACACCGCTCTCAATGACGTGATCATGTTCTGCTGTGATTAAGGTGATGTGATCGCAATCAAAAACTCACTGTGTGTCTGAGTGATCACTCATCTGCAGTGTGTCTGAGTGATCACTCATCTGCAGTGTGTCTGAGTGATCAGACACACTGCAGATCAACTAAATCTGTTTTTTCTTTCAGGTATAAGAGGATGACAAGAAGAACCGCAAGATCACATTTATTGTACTTATTCATCTTACTATGATAAACAAACAAACCATGTCATAAAACAGTTTTGTAATTTAAATCCCTAAAGTTAGCCGGTCGTTATCACAAAATAAAGCCTAACCGGATGATCGGGACATTTGCACGCCGCTTTTTGAAGTTGAAATGATCTTATTCTTTCGTGTAGGTTAGTGATTCTTCTGAAGACTCCTGAACTTCTGCTGAAACTGTCAAATATCAGCAATAAAGACTTTCTGAACAGAACCTTGTAGTTTGACATTGTTTTGCACAACACTTTACATCAGATCGTTCACTACATTAGTGCATGTGGCAGAAGGTCTAAAGCCACTTATATTGCATTCAAAGTAATTGTCTAATCCATTAATTCCCTGAGAATGATTAGCGTAATCTACAGGAACACTACATTAAAGTGTAATATTTGTAAGAGCCTTGGAATAATTACAATTTAACACTAAAGGCTTAAATGTTTAAATATAGTTTAGGTTCATGTTATTTATGTACATTCATTGAAGACCCCTCTGTTTAAGTTGTAATGGTTTGCTCCGTTTTAGT
This sequence comes from Phoxinus dragarum, assembly GCA_033366665.1. Lineage (NCBI taxonomy): Eukaryota > Metazoa > Chordata > Actinopteri > Cypriniformes > Leuciscidae > Phoxinus > Phoxinus dragarum. Next base: position 84,973 of record JARPMJ010002569.1, read on the forward strand.
ATGGAAACTGTCTTTAGCGCCTTTAAGAATGACGTTCCCTTTAAGAATTGCGCACTTCCTCAAAGAATGAAAGAAAGACGGAGCAACACAGTTTTTGACCGGAGTTTATTTATTGATTATTTTCTGTTTGTGCAAAAGCTTTCAGTAAACAAATGAAACTTGAACGAAGACCCGAGTCAATTCTTTGCCCGAAATAACCAGAAGGATTATTGCTACTATATAAGTCAAAAACTGCTCACGAAGTATCTGAGGGAGGCTCGCGGCAGAACGCCGCTTGGATTCATTAAAGGACATTCTACGAACCTCAGCAAACACCATGGTACAAAAAGAAGGTACAGTGATTGTTGCTGTATTAAGAAGAGGATTTCATATAAAGTGGAACATTTATTAGCCACTTCAGACAGACCATTCGCAAAGATTTCTCTGAGAGGGAGCTTTCTTCACATTGTAAGTCTTTTCACAAGTGTAGTTTGTGAATATTTAGAAGACAAGAAACGATTGCAGCAGTTCAATATTACTGCGATGGTTTATGTGAAGATCGGCGTTCTAATCAAGTGAAATGGCGGACGATTCTGTAGATGCGAACATATCCGGTATTGGCCACAAGAGGGCACCAAAGCCTACAGCAAAAGCTGCTGAAGAGAAAATGAATCGACTCAAAAATCAAAGACAAGGGAAATTGGCACAGTTAACATGCAAATCGAATGAGATTGACAGATTAATGCAAGATGAAAAAGATGTGAAGACTGTTGAAAGAGAGCTAAATGTCCTTGCTAAGATTTTATGTCAGTTTGAAGAGTCGAATGCTGAAATGTTACTCATGCTGTCTGATGAAGATGGAAAAGAAGATCAGATTAACTGGTTTCAACCCAAGTTTGAACGTCTCCAGCAGTTTATGTTTGATGTAAAAAATTGGATTTCAATCTCCTTGAAGATTCAAGGAGGGGATTCTCCCCTCCTTGAACTGCCACCTTAACGTGGTGGAGGGGTTTGAGTACCCGAATGACCCTAGGAGCTATGTTGTCCGGGGCTATATGCCCCTGGTAGGGTCTCCCAAGGCAAACAGGTCCTAGGCGACGGGTCAGACTAAGAGTGGTTCAAAATCCCCTTTATGAAGAAAAATAAACCAAGGACCGTGACGTCGCCCGGTATGGCGCAGCCGGGGCCCCACCCTGGAGCCAGGCCCGGGGTTGGGGCTCGTATGCGAGCGCCTGGTGGCCGGGCCTCCCCCCACGGGGTCCGGCCGGGCTCAGCCCGAAGGAGCGACGTGGGGCCGCCTTCCCGTGGGCTCACCACCTGCAGGAGGGGCCGTAAGGGGCCGGTGCATAGAGGATCGGGCGGCAGTCGAAGGCGGGGGCCTCGACAACCCGATCCCTGGACACGGAAACTAGCTCTAGGGACGTGGAATGTCACCTCGCTGGCGGGGAAGGAGCCTGAGATTGTGCGTGAGGTTGAGAGGTTCCAACTAGAGATAGTTGGAATCACCTCTACGCACGGCTTAGGCTCTGGAACCACACTCCTTGAGAGAGGATGGACTCTTCACCACTCTGGAGTTGCCCATGGTGAGAGGCGGCGGGCTGGTGTGGGTTTGCTCATAGCCCCCCAACTCAGCCGCCAGGTGTTGGAGTTTACCCCGGTGAACGAGAGGGTCGTTTCCCTGCGCCTACGGGTTGGGGATAGGTCTCTCACTGTCGTGTGTGCCTACGGGCCAAACGGCAGTGCAGAGTACCCGGCCTTCTTGGAGTCTCTGGGAGGGGTGCTGGAAAGTGCTCCGACTGGAGACTCCGTCGTTCTACTGGGGGACTTCAACGCTCACGTGGGCAACGACAGTGTTACCTGGAGGGGCGTGATTGGGATGAACGGCCCCCCTGATCTGAACCCGAGCGGTGTTCAGTTATTGGACTTCTGTGCTAGTTACAGTTTGTCCATAACGAACACCATGTTCAAGCATAAGGGTGTCCATCAGTACACGTGGCACCAGGACACCCTAGGCCGTAGGTCGATGATCGACTTTGTGGTCGTTTCATCTGACCTGCGGCCGTATGTCTTGGACACTCGGGTAAAGAGAGGGGCGGAGCTGTCAACTGATCACCACCTGGTGGTGAGTTGGATCCGATGGCGGAAGAGGAAGCTGGACAGACTCGGCAGACCCAAGCGTACTGTAAGGGTCTGCTGGGAACGTTTGGCCGAGTCTCCTGTCAGAGAGATCTTCAACTCCCACCTCCGGCGGAGCTTCGACCGGATCCCGAGGGAGGCTGGAGATATTGAGTCCGAGTGGACCATGTTCTCCACCTCCATTGTCGAAGCGGCCGCTCGGAGCTGTGGCCGTAAGGTCTCCGGTGCCTGTCGAGGCGGCAATCCCCGAACCCGGTGGTGGACACCGGAAGTAAAGGATGCCGTCAAGCTGAAGAAGGAGTCCTATCGGGCCTGGTTGGCTTGTGGGACTCCTGAAGCAGCTGACGGGTACCGGCAGGCCAAGCGAACTGCAGCCCGGGTGGTTGTGGAGGCAAAAACTCGGGCCTGGGAGGAGTTCGGTGAGGCCATGGAAAAGGACTATCGGCTGGCCTCGAAGAGATTCTGGCAAACCGTCCGGCGACTCAGGAGAGGGAAGCAGTGCCCTACCAACGCTGTTTACAGTGGAGGTGGGCAGCTGTTGACCTCAACTGGGGATGTTGTCGGACGGTGGAAGGAATACTTCGAGGATCTCCTCAATCCCGCCGTCACGTCTTCCATGGAGGAAGCAGAGGCTGAGGTCTCAGAGGTGGACTCGTCCATCACCCAAGCTGAAGTCACCGGGGTAGTCAAAAAACTCCTCGGTGGCAAGGCACCGGGGGTGGATGAGATCCGCCCTGAGTACCTCAAGTCTCTGGATGTTGCGGGGCTGTCTTGGCTGACACGCCTCTGCAGCATCGCGTGGCAGTCGGGGACAGTGCCTCTGGGATGGCAGACCGGGGTGGTGGTCCCTCTTTTTAAGAAGGGGGACCGGAGGGTGTGTTCCAACTATAGGGGGATCACACTTCTCAGCCTCCCTGGGAAAGTCTATGCCAGGGTACTGGAGAGGAGAATACGGCCGATAGTAGAACCTCGGATTCAGGAGGAACAGTGCGGTTTTCGTCCGGGCCGTGGAACACTGGACCAGCTCTATACCCTCTACAGGGTGCTGGAGGGTTCATGGGAGTTTGCCCAACCAATCCACATGTGCTTTGTGGATTTGGAGAAGGCATTCGACTGTGTCCCTCGTGGCGGCCTGTGGAGGGTGCTCCGGGAGTATGGGGTCCGGGGTCCTTTGCTAAGGGCTGTCCGGTCCCTGTACGACCGAAGCAGGAGCTTGGTTCGCATTGCCGGCAGTAAGTCAGAGTTCTTCCCGGTGCATGTTGGACTCCGGCAGGGCTGCCCTTTGTCGCCGGTTCTGTTCATAATTTTTATGGACAGAATTTCTAGGCGCAGCCAGGGGCCGGAGGGTGTCTGGTTTGGGAACAACACGATTTCGTCTCTGCTCTTTGCGGATGATGTTGTCGTGTTGGCCCCATCAGACCAGGACCTTCAGCATGCACTGGGACGGTTTGCAGCCGAGTGTGAAGCGGCTGGGATGAGAATCAGCACCTCCAAATCCGAGGCCATGGTCCTCAGTCGGAAAAAGGTGGCTTGCCTACTTCAGGTTGGTGGAGAGTTCCTGCCTCAAGTGGAGGAGTTCAAGTATCTTGGGGTCTTGTTCACGAGTGAGGGAAGGATGGAACGGGAGATTGACAGACGGATCGGTGCAGCTTCCACAGTAATGCGGACGATGTACCGGTCTGTCGTGGTGAAGAAAGAGCTGAGCCGCAAGGCGAAGCTCTCGATTTACCGGTCAATCTACGTTCCTACTCTCACCTATGGTCATGAGCTTTGGGTCATGACCGAAAGGACAAGATCCCGGATACAGGCGGCCGAAATGAGCTTTCTCCGCAGGGTGGCTGGGCGATCCCTTAGAGATAGGGTGAGGAGCTCGGTCACTCGGGAGGAGCTCAGATTAGAGCCGCTGCTCCTCCACATCGAGAGGGGTCAGCTGAGGTGGCTCGGGCATCTGTTCCGGATGCCTCCTGGACGCCTCCCCGGGAAGGTGTTCCGGGCACGTCCCACCGGGAGGAGACCCCGGGGAAGACCTAGGACACGCTGGAGAGACTATGTCTCTCGGCTGGCCTGGGAACGCCTCGGTGTCCCCCCGGAAGAGCTAGAGGAAGTGGCTAGGGAAAGGGAAGTCTGGGCATCTCTGCTTAGACTGCTGCCCCCGCGACCCGGCCCCGGATAAGCGGAAGAAGATGGATGGATGGATGGAAATTGGATTTCAACCACAAGTGAAGGAAATGACCCTGATGAGCATGAACTTCAGGATGAAGATGACGATGGCATTAAACCAAGTGATAGTGTGTCAGAAGTGATGGCTAATCAGGATAGAAGGAAAGGTGGATCTGTGGCAAGTAGGTCTGTGGCACAATCTTCTACTAGTTCTACTCGTGTCAAGGCAGAGGCTAAACGTGCAGCACTCTTAGCCCGGGCATCTGCTTTAAGAAAGAGGCAAGAATTAGAGGCTGAAGAGTTAAAAGTGAAGGCAAAAAGAGAAAAGTTTGAACTGGATACAGAAATTGCTGCATCAAATGCTGAACTCAAAGTGTTAAAAGAGTATGAAGATGGTCAAGATGGCATGAATGATTACTACAAGTCACAGATTGGATCACAAGCTGGTGATTCATTTAAAGGCCGAAAGGAACGTCAAATGAAGCCAGTATCTAACCCTTGTAGAAAGTCAGAGCCCACACCAAGCAATCAGTACCAAAGCTCTACACATAGACCATCTCAACAAATTACAGATCATAGTAATTCTCAACAGTCTATTGAGGATGGCAGAAATCTGTTCAAAGTAATGCAACGACAACTGTTGGTTAACTGAATTGTTGGTCAATCAGCAGAGCTTATCTCAATTGCCTCAAAGAGATGTGCCAGTGTTTTCTGGAGATCCCCTTACCTATATTTCTTTCATAAGGGCCTTCGAGCATGTGATTGAGAACAAGACAAATAGCTCACAAGACAGATTATACTATCTAGAACAGTTCACAAGTGGAGAACCACAAGCTCTTGTTCGCAGTTGTGAACATATGAGTCCTGCTACAGGATACAAAGAAGCTAAACGTCTCCTCCAACAACATTACGGCAATGAACTGAAGATAGCTACAGCTTACCTAGAGAAAGCTCTGAAATGGCCACAGATCAAAGTAGAGGACAGTAAGGGAATGAAGACCTATGCCTTATTCCTTATTGGATGTAAAAATACTATGGCTGATGTTCAATTCATGGATGAGATGAACAACCCAACGAACATGAGAACAGTCATTTCAAAACTTCCTTTCAGATTCAGAGAACGCTGGAGAAGTGCAGCCTTTGATATCCAGCAACGAAACGGAAGAAGAGCTACATTTGAAGATTTGGTAAAATTTATTGACTTGAATGCTCAAATTTTGAATGACCCACTCTTCGGAGATATCCAGGAAGTTAAAGTGGAGAGAAAAGGAAAGTTCAGTTCTCCGGAGGGGAAGATCTTAAAGAAGAGTGACTTCAAAGGTAGTATTTTTGCCACAAACGTCTCGCCGGCTGGCAAGGACCAAGCAGAATACTTCCAACGAAAGAAACCGAATACAGAGAAATCTGATTCTGTTGTCCAAAGATTTTGTTTGTTCTGTAACAAGGAACATGCACTGGTTTCCTGCGATAAGCTTAAAGAGAAGGAATACAAGGACAGAATTCAGTTCCTTAAAAACAAAGGTCTCTGCTTTGGCTGTCTAACTCAAGGACATATGAGTAAAGATTGCAAGAAAAGAATGTCATGTCCAGATTGCTCACTAAAACACCCGGGTGTTCTACACATTTTCAAACAAGAAGATAACCGAGGTGAAAAGTCTGAAGACCACGGCTTAGCAGTTTCTAATGCTCTTCTCTCACTGAGTCAGGAAACGTGTGGATACACCGGGGCTGGTGATGGTGACTGCATCCTCTCCATTATACCTGTAAAGGTGAAATCAAAGAAGAGTGAAAGATCAGTAGAGACATATGCTTTCCTAGACCCGGGAAGCACAACCACCTTTTGTACAGAAGACATCATGCATCGACTAAACATGCAGGGCAAGAAGACTGATTTTCTGCTTTGTACAATGGGTCAACAAAGGAAGGTGCAAGGATACTTGCTGTCTGACTTAGAGGTGTGTGGTTTAGAAGAGAATACTTGCATTGATCTACCCAATGTCTTGACTCAGCGACATTTGCCTGTAAAAGAAGGCAACATTCCTAAACAAAAGGATATTGAGAAATGGCCTTACCTGCATGAAGTTCGTCTTCCGCATATTGAAGCTGCAGTGGGGTTACTGATTGGAGTGAACGCTTATAAAGCCATGGAACCATGGAAGGTGATAAACAGCAGAAACAATGGGCCTTATGCAGTGAAGACGGCTCTTGGCTGGATTGTCAATGGACCAAAGGAAGAAAGCATCAAGACAAGAAAATCTGGTATACACAGCTGTACAGTGAATCGTTTATCTGTGGAGAAGATTGAAGATTTGCTAGTAAAGCAGTTCAACCTTGATTTTCCTGAACGTCGTTATGAGGATAAGTCTGAAATGTCTCAAGAAGACAGACAGTTCATGATGTCTGTGACCAAGTCTACTCAGCTTCTGGATGGTCACTACTGCATGAAATTGCCTCTGAAGAATGACAAGATACAGATGCCAAACAATCGGGATGTAGCAGAACAGCGTCTCAAGAGCCTTCAAAAAAGACTCAAAAAGAATCCTAAGTTCCAAGGGGAATTACACTGGATTTATGAACAACATCATTGAGAAAGGTTATGCCGAGAAGGTACCTTGTGAAGAGTTGCACCGTGATGATGGAAAGGTGTGGTACATTCCTCACCACGGAGTTTATCATCAGAAGAAGAAGAAAATTCGTGTTGTCTTTGACTGTAATGCATCTTACCATGGATTTTCTTTGAATGATCAGTTACTTCAGGGGCCCAACCTAACCAACACACTTATCGGAGTCTTGGTTCGATTCCGTGAGGAGCCGATTGCAATGATGGCTGACATTGAATCAATGTTTTATCAGGTTCGAGTACCTAGTGTGGATGCAGACTTCCTGAGGTTCCTTTGGTGGCAGCAGGGCAACCTGGATCAAGAGGAAGTGGAGTACAGGATGTGTGTACACCTGTTTGGCGCAACCTCTTCACCAAGTTGTTCATGTTATGCTCTTCGAAGAACAGCAGAAGATGGAATCAACGACACTACTCCAGAAGCAGCTCAGACACTTTTGAAGAATTTTTACGTCGATGATTGCCTTAAATCAGTGACAACTGAAGAACAAGCAATCACTCTTGCAAGTGAAATCAGAGCGCTTTGTAAGCAAGGTGGGTTCCATTTGACAAAATGGACTAGTAATAGCAGAGCTGTACTTTCGTCCATACCCGGAGAAGAACGAGCCACTGACGTGAAAGACCTCGATCTGGATAGTGAGTTACTTCCCATGGAAAGAGCATTGGGAGTTAGCTGGTGTACTGAAAGGGACACATTTCATTTTAAGATCGAGGTGCAAAACAAACCACTCACCAGAAGAGGCATATTATCAGTTGTTGGCTCAGTTTACGATCCTCTTGGGTTCCTAGCACCGTTTGTGCTACCAGCAAAGCTCATTCTGAAGGACCTGTGTAAAGAGAAAGTAGGATGGGATGAGGAAATTGTAGAGAAAAAGGCTGAAAGATGGCTATCCTGGCTGGAAGATTTGCACAAGCTCACAAACTTCAATGTGAGTAGATGTATCAAATCTGCAGGGTTTGGGCATGTTAAGACTTTTCAACTGCACCACTTTGCAGATGCTAGTGAGAACGGATACGGAACTGTCACATACCTCTTGTTGACAAACGATCACGATCAAAAGAGCTGCACGTTCATGATGGGAAAGTCCAGAGTAGCGCCTCTCAAGCAAGTTACTATTCCAAGAATGGAGTTGACAGCGGCCACCATCGCAGTCAAAATGGATAGAATGCTGAAACAGGAGCTTCAAATTGATCTCGAGGAGTCTAACTTTTGGACTGACAGTACCACAGTGCTGAAATACATTGAGAATGACTGCACAAGATTTAAGACATTTGTTGCTAACCGAATCTCATTAATTCGAGAGGCCTCTAAACCTTCTCAATGGAGATATGTGAGCTCTTCAGAAAATCCTGCAGACCAAGCTTCGAGAGGTCTGGATGCTGACAACTTTATTAGAAGCAAAAACTGGATCAAAGGACCTAGTTTCCTGCTGAAGCCGCAATGCGAGTGGCCGGTTCTACCAGAGCATTCAAAGTCATTTGCAGAGGACGACCGAGAGCTCAAAAAGGTTTCCACTGTCAACACAATATACACTCAGGACAAGAAGGAAGGACTAGAACAACTTGTTTGTTATTATTCAAGCTGGCATCGTCTAAAGAAGGCCGTAGCATGGTTAACGCTTCTCAAGAAAATCCTGCTGGATTTAAGTCGCAAGAGGAAGGAGATTCAGAGAAGGATCAGTCAAACAGAACGAGATCCCAATATTCAAAACGTTCTAGTACAAAAGGCAATGGCTACCTACAAAAGAAGTTTGCAAAAAAGAACACCTACCATGGAGGATATGGTGAATGCTGAGCTGGATCTGCATATATGCTCTTTAGTTCTCCAACATTTACACCAAGGCGTTGGTCACTCTGGACGAAACCATGTTCTTGCTAAGCTAAGACAAAAATACTGGCTTCCTAAAGCAAATTCTGCAGTTAGAAAAATAATTCATGCATGTCTTGTCTGCAGACGACTACATGCAAAGACTGGTGTACAAAAAATGGCCGACTTGCCGGAAGATAGGTTGCTGCCAGACAAACCACCGTTCACTAATACTGGAGTCGATTACTTCGGACCGTTTGAGGTGAAAAGAGGACGTTCTATGGTCAAGAGATATGGTGTGCTTTTTACCTGTCTCACCAGTAGGGCCATTCATTTGGAAGTTGCACCTTCCCTGGACACGGATGCGTGTGTCAACGCTATACGCCGATTTATCAGCAGAAGAGGTCATGTTTCAATAATCCGTTCAGATAATGGAACAAACTTCACAGGAGCTGAGAAGGAGTTGCGTATAGCATTGCAGAATTTGAATCAGTCAACAATTGAAGAAGAGATGCTAAAGAGAGAAATTCAGTGGATATTTAATACTCCTGGCGCATCTCACCATGGCGGAGTCTGGGAACGCCAGATTCGCACTGTGAGAAAGGTCCTGAATTCTGTACTGAAACAGCAAGTATTGGACGATGATGGCTTACATACCCTACTGTGTGAGGTGGAATCAATCATCAATGATAGGCCCATTACCAAACTTTCTGATGACCCTAATGACCTCGAAGCCTTGACTCCTAATCATCTGTTGTTGATGAGGAAACAACCAGATTTACCTCCAGGTGTGTTCAAAAAGGATGATGTCTATGCAAGGCGTAGATGGAAACAAATTCAATACCTGGCGGATCTTTTCTGGCATCGGTGGACATTGGAATATTTACCCCTCCTGCAGGAACGCCAGAGATGGTCCAGACTGAAAAGAAACTTCGAGATTGGAGATATAGTTCTGATTGTTGATTCCAATGCACCTCGAAATTCATGGATGATAGGTCGCATTATCAAGACAATGCCAGACTCTAAGGGAAATGTTCGCAGTGTGTGTGTTAAGACGAAAGGCAACACACTGAATCGACCCATCTCCAAGATATGTCTTCTTCAAGAAGCTGTCTGACAGCTGTCTTCAAAGACTCTAAAGGTTTATGGCTCTAGATAATCAAGTTTGGTAATTGATATAGTTTGTTTGCCTATACAATTAGGGGCTGGGGATGTAAGAGCCATAATTGGAATAATTACAATTTAACACTAAAGGCTTAAATGTTTAAATATAGTTTAGGTTCATGTTATTTATGTACATTCATTGAAGACCCCTCTGTTTAAGTTGTAATGGTTTGCTCCGTTTTAGTATGGAAACTGTCTTTAGCGCCTTTAAGAATGACGTTCCCTTTAAGAATTGCGCACTTCCTCAAAGAATGAAAGAAAGACGGAGCAACACAGTTTTTGACCGGAGTTTATTTATTGATTATTTTCTGTTTGTGCAAAAGCTTTCAGTAAACAAATGAAACTTGAACGAAGACCCGAGTCAATTCTTTGCCCGAAATAACCAGAAGGATTATTGCTACTATAATATTGTCAAGTTCCATTAACTTTCTGCCTTTCTAAAGCTGTAAATGTTTGTTTAGCTAAAATGTCACAATGCACATTAAGAAAATGATTTTATGTAAAACAAATTCAAACCTCATTTCAACTTTACAGTCTTCTCAAATATTAATCTCACTCCGGCAGTGAATGTCACAAACAGTGCCAGAATCAAGAAGCAGTTATAAATCTGTATTCAAAGACTTATAATCTGAGTTTTTGTATGTTTGGATGGCTGTTTATCATGTTTCAGTTCTGTGCCTCAGTTTCAGTTGGTCTCCTAGGCAGGTTACAAATGGTTTAAGGGGTTTTTCACACTGGCAGTTTAGTTCAGAACGGGACACGGTTCATGCAGACCCGGGTGCACTGGGGTACGAACCCGAGACATCCTGGAGGAGTTGGTCTGAGTTCGGTTGCACTCGAACAGTGTCGCGGTTTGTGTGAAAGTGAAAGCAACACGGATTCGGGTGCGCGCTCGTTCAGGAAAAGTAACCTGCGCATGCGTTTTAGCTGATTATGATGTATTTAGTTAAATAAAATGCATGCAAGGGATGACAGTGTTGATGATTTACCTTGGATATGAGCGAGAGTGAGTCTGCAGTGTGTTTGCGCATAGCGTGTGGAATCAGGGCAACAAATGAACTGAAATCCACTGTCTCCTCAAAAGAGTCTGTTTGCAAGCAGCTTTAATGGTCCCATTACTGTATAATTTGTGAATATCCAGATCTCCTCAGGGATGGAAGGGAAAAATTCTAATAGCAGTGACGTATTGTTCGCTTTATGGAGACCATTGCAGATCTCAAGGCTAAAAAGTCCATGTCTCCCAGAATGCTTAACAGCAATGGGACTAAAAAGCATGTTCACTTCTTAGAGGAGGTCACTTGCTCTAATCTAAAAAGTACTTTTTTCCCCTCACATGACAGACAATTATGTTATTTTACAATATGATACATTGTTTTACATTAAAATACACAAAAGTATATAGTTTAAATGTACAACCTTGAACATATTCAGAAGTAAAATGCAACAAGCAGTAATGCAGTAGTAGTCAATGCAAAACCATCATAAAAACCCTGACAAGGAGTTTTCCCCCCTGCAGAATACATATCTTTAGTTTTAGGGGTGGTTCGGGATTTTGGACATCGGGCCTCATTTCCAAGTTAGTGTTCCTTAGTGTTATTTATCAGTGGAGACAGATTTCAAAAAATGTCATCCAGTCGTTCCAGTTGCATAGTTCGCCGGTGCTAGGCTAGCGCGATTCAACGGTATCTGCTAGCCTGCCATTAAAAACTGTTTTACCCACTCCACAGTACATCAAAAGCAAATAAATTATAACGCCAGACTATCGATGTAAATGTCTGTTGAGAGAATAATGTTAGAAATCAAACTACTCTTGCATCTCAATGATCGCATTACATTTACAGGAACTAGTTTTTCAGCAGCGGCGGAATTTTACTTTGCTCCGGTTAGTAGTACTGCACCGAAAAGTAAACACAGAATAGAAGCACACGACAGTCGGGACGTCTAGCTAGCTAGTAGTAGCCTTGAACAACGATATTGAAACATTTGATTGTAAATTAAGGAATTGGCAACATGGTGATTCGGTGTGCATTTCGAAATTGTAAAAATAAACCAAATAGATGGTCACCAAAAAGTTTCCACAAATTTCCATTGAGAGATCCAGAAAGGAACCAACTGTGGCTTCTTGCTGCTGGCTTGGACAACGAGACACCGGCAGAGACTCTACTAAAGTTGCAAATTTGTAATGATCATTTTAGACCAGACGACTTTGAAGAACCCCGTAATCGAAGTGGCAGGTAAATACACTTGCGTGATTGTCATGTGGACCGGCTCTCTCGGTTGCCTAGGTAACTTAATATTACTCCATCCCGGTCCAGCTGCACCACCAGGGTCTCTATTGTGGAGCCCATCCCGGTCCAGCTGCACCACCAGGGTCTCTATTGTGGAGCCCATCCCGGTCCAGCGGCACCACCAGGTTCTCTATTGTGGAGCCCATCCCGGTCCAGATGCACCACCAGGGTCTCTATTGTGGAGCCCATCCCGGTCCAGCTGCACCACCAGGGTCTCTATTGTGGAGCCCATCCCGGTCCAGCGGCACCACCAGGGTCTCCCTGCTCAGCTCAATAAAAGTCTACACCATTTGTTCTTATTTATGTACTGTACATTTAAATGTTTATGTTGATATGTTTAACGTATGTTGGAAAAATACTTTTCTGTAGCCTAAAAACAAATTATTTTCATTTACCAATTTTATAATAAAAAAAAGGTATAGAAGAATTTGTTTCATGTAGAAATTATGACTTTCATTCCAAAAATAAACAATGTCCAAAACAATTCACTCTCATTTATTTACACATTTAAAGTAGCATAAAAATAAATATTGTACAGAATTTCTCTTTCCTTTAAAAAGTGCAAAAAAAAAGTTAAACAAGAATATGTAGAATTTTTTATATATTTTTCAAACATTCTCTCAAGAAGAGAAAACAGCCTGTCCCTCCTCTCCCTACTCTCCTCACCTCTGCCTCTCTCTATAGTTGCATGTCTTCTCTAATCAAGCCCAAAAACTCGTCCTCTGTCCCGCCGCCTTCGTGCTGCTGCTGCTCCTCCTCCCCGTGGGCTCCCACTGCTAAACTCGGCCCTGGTCTGTCCTCAGGGATGGAGGCAATGAGGACAGGGGGGTTGGTGCAACGCCTCTGTCCCAACACCTCTTCCATGAGGACAAACCAGGGCCAAGTTTCAGCAGTGGGTTTCCCACTCACACCCTCACCTGTGCCAGGACACTTGCAATCCTAAAGGCAGAGCAAATGAACCATGGCTTGTTAACAACAACAGCACAATACATTTCAGCAAAGATGCGTGTATTAAATCTTTAACTTTGTATTGTTTTTTGCCTGTATGGGAGTTACTCTCCCCAGCAGACCCATTTTCTCCAGAATTGCTCTAAAAAAGCAGAAAAGGGTACTTATGAAAAATGTTAACACAGGGGTGCAATCTTGACATTAGTGCATTGATAACACTGCTAAATATGACACATCAGGACATGCATACAAAATACTTCAGAAATCATATTTCTGGATGCTCAAATTTTGTTAAAACCTTTGTAGACATAACGTTAGCTTGCAAGACAGCACTACAAAAACACATAAAAGTGAAACCCCATTGCCCCATCTTATAATACACAAGTGATAGACTAGTGCAAATATTACAAATAGGCCATTAAACTAATATTAGCGCAAGTTTTGCCTCAAACCACCTGACAAATAAAGCCACGCAATGGTGACGAAGGAGTTAAGATGAAGTTTATAAGAAAGAAACTCTTTTAACTCTGGTTTCACTAGATATTTGAGTAAATGAAAACATAATAGCCTACATTTAAATGTGAATTTTCCATCCACTACCGAACTCTTGGCCGCCTTTTTTTAAAAATAAAAATGCAGTCGTCACCGGCACGCAATAACTTGTGGGGTAGGATACGCCGCTAAGGATCCTTTTATGTATCCTTCCTTTCACAGGGAAGCAAAGGGTGCTTTTGAATCAGGGTAGCCTTCGTCGCGCCGCGGTGACGCAATCGGCCTTCAAATGTGACCTTCGGAGGAAGCGGCCTTCCCATTGGGGCACAGCTGGTGGTTCTACTTTTAGAACCTTAATAGCAAATCAGCCATCTTGGTTGAATTTAGGGATGGCTGACGCAAAACTGTTGTTCCGAAGCTGTGCGAGATCCCGAAGCGCAGATGTTTCGAAACACTGATCCGAAGCGTGATTCAAAACACCCATGTCACGTGACTACGGCTAAATGAAGCTTCTGAGTGTTTCGACAGGTGGCGTGCTCCGCCGATTCAGGGTCGGGAACACACCACACAATCGCACATCTGTACATTTTCTTCAGCTGGGGCGAGTGGACAGATGCGCGATCGTGTTCTTCTGGATTCTTGACCGCTTTCCAGCTGAGAGTCGAATCTCGCCAAGAAGATGGAGATGACGATACGGCCGCAAACAACATCAAGTGAGTGTGTGTGGTGCTATAAGTTATAACCTCTCTTACCCATCCTGGTTTTATTAATCTATTTAAGGACCCAGTTTCAATAGTTTAGTTAATATCACATTCGCAGTCGTGCTGCTGTTCGAGATCGCAGTGATTAGGCCGTCGGCTGCAGGAGATCATGTGACTGACATTCAATCCAACAGCACAATTACATATTTTATGATTTTGTCATCTGAATTATTTCCAGTTTCAAATGCAGTGAAGGTGGTTTGTAGGGTGAAGGCACAAACTGGGGTGACTGGGGCGACTGGAGTCCAACGTGTGAAGGAAAAGGAATCTGCGGCTTATAGACCCGGGTAGAAGAGTCGCAGGGAAGCGAAGGAGACGACACCGCTCTCAATGACGTGATCATGTTCTGCTGTGATTAAGGTGATGTGATCGCAATCAAAAACTCAGACTGACACACACTGCAGATCAACTAAATCTGGTTTTTCTTTCAGGTGTAAGAGGATGACAAGAAGAACAGCAAGAAGATCAAATTTATTGTAATTATTGATCATCATACTATGATAAACTAACATGAACCGTGTCATACAACAGTTTTGTAATGTAAATCTGAAAAGTCAGCCGGTCATAACATAAAGCCTAACTGATGATCGGGACATTTGCTCCCCGCTTTTTGAAGTTGAAATTCTTATTCTTTCGTGTAGGTTAGTGATTCTTCTGAAGACTCCTGAACTTCTGCTGAAACGGTCAAATATCAGCAATAAAGACTTTCTAAACAGAACCTTGTGGTTTCACATTGCTTTGCACAACACTTTACATCAGATCGTTCACTACATTAGTGCATGTGGCAGATGGTCTAAAGTGACTTGTGTTGCATTCAAAGTAATTGTCTAATTCATTCATTCCCTGAGAATGACTAGTGTAATCTACAGGAACACTTCATTAAAGTGTAATATTGTCAAGTTACCGTAAACTTTTTGACAGCACAAAAAAACATGATCCAGTAAAATGTTTGTTTAACTGTAGTGTCCTTAAACTGTTTTTCTTGGTGAAATGCCTATAAAATATATTTGAATACCGGCTTGAGATCCAATTCCCTTCTGTCCATCCTGTCAGTCTCTACGGTCCGGTCTACAAAAGCATAAAAAGGCCTATATATATTTGTGTATTAAGAATGCACTGCAACACAGAGAATATTAGACCACCTTTAAAATACATGTCAGGCAGTTTCTCACAGATTACTCTTGCATTCACATTTCCTCAAATACATAACAGCGATTGCAAGGAAATCACTGATAAACGATCAGTTAGAAGATCATTCTGTCATCATTCACTCACTGTCATGTCGTTTCAAACCCATGTCTTTTTCTTCCAGAGAACACAGGCAGAATTTATAATTGTATAAATGTATTTTCACACAATTCAACTTCTGACGTCATAGGGTTAGGAAGAAATAAATACACACAGAACATAGGCCTACTCTGTTGGCAAAAGAATCCGTGTTTATCCATATTATTGTTTCAGCCAGTGATCAAGACAAAACTAAATGATTGTGCAAGTCATTGACCTGAACATAACACACTTTAGACCAACACTGGACCTTTAAGCAAATATAGGGTGACCAGACGTCCCGAAAAAATAAACTCCCGAAAATGATACAAAAGCAAAATCTTGAGTAGTTATTTTCAAGTCAAGTCACCTTTATTTATATAGTGCTTTTTACAATACAGATTGTATCAAAGCAGCTTCACAGTGATAACATGAAAATAATACAAAAAACAATTTCATCATCGTCCAGCTTTAAGGCAGATCTATAATATTGTTGAATATTAAACGTCCCCAACTAAGCAAGCCAGAAGGTAAGGCAACAGCGGCAAGGAACCAAAACACCATCAGGGACAGAATGGAGAAAAAAACCTTGGGAGAACCCAGGCTCAGTCGGGGGCCAGTTCTCCTCTGGCCAATGAGTGAACAGTGTATGAAGTTCAGAATGAATCAGAGTATTTGTCCAGTTCCGGTTGGTTGAAGTCGGAGTGGAGAGGAGGAGAGACTGGTTGACACTTCAGGTCAGCGGCGTCGTCGTGTCCTGGCGCTGGTCCTTCATCAGATCTGGATTCGGCCTGGTTCCGGTGGACAGCGGTAAACCTCGGGATAGACAGAGAGACTAATATTAGCGTAGACGCCATCCTTCTTATGATGTCACATCAGGATTTACGGGAAGTGTTCCCGGTCCCGGCTGTTCTAAACTATGCAGCCTAACATTGAATTATAGAAGTCTATAATGTGTTATGTGTATGCTAGGCCGAAGAGATGTGTTTTTAGTCTAGATTTGAACTGACAGAGAGTGTCTGATATGTGGCATGATTTCCGGAGTTAAATGGTTGGGGCGGGCTTTTAATATCATAAATTGTGTGGGCTATAAAAGCCGTTGTCGAATGCATCTAGGCAGATCGTCATTTCCCGGATGTGGTGTGGTTTCCGCTATCGCGATTGAACGCGACTGTAAAGGAGAGCGGCTGTGTTTATGGTCGTTTTCATGTTCGGAGTTTTGTCACAGCTGCTTTAAATCGGCTGATGGATATGAGTGTGCATCTACTTTTCTATACAACCTGAAGTTAGGAAAAGATGTTCATGTAACATTTTGTCCCGCAGGGAAATGTGCAGATTGAGGTTGGGGCACTGTGGGTTAAATTATTCTTTGTGCATTGTAGGGAAGCATGTTTCTGGCTTGTGTGAATCTTGAGACAGTGGGGCATGTTTTCCTGGAATGTAGAAAGTATATGGCAGAAAGAAATGTTATTAAACTGTCAGGACTTGGAGTTAAAGATGGACTGAAAAAAAAAAAAAAAAAAAGTTGATAATGTGATACACACAAAGTATGTACACAATTGTGTTCTTTTCCTTTTCTGGATATATATTTTGTTATGAGTGAAATGATTGCATTATTTTCTTATGCAGTGTTTTTATGCAAATTAACAAATCTATGTTTACATTCATATGGACAGTAAAGCATTTTTTTAAAGGACTCTTATTTTGACATGCTAGTTGGATAGTCGCGAACGAAACTGTGAACTGTGTGTGACCTTTTGGTGCTTTGAACAGATCTAGGTTTAAAGGTTCTTGACTACGCCACCTGGTGCCTCTCACACCAGGATATATTTTACACCTTAACTGCTAAATACCTAATCTAAGGCAAGCAGGTTCGTAAGAGTATGCCCAAGATGAACTAGACAGAGACGTGCTTTCAGTAGAAAATTATCACAACTTTATTATACAATGGTATAAATTAAAGGAGCCATATCATCGTACTAAAATGAGAGACCAGACCTGGTATTGGCTGTTACTAAGGACAATACAATTAATAATTTCACTGGAAAAATACTGATTCACTGGCAAGGCAGGTTACCTGTCCGGGATACGCGTGACTTTCACCACCCGTGCTCTGGAACCTGGTGCTCACGATCACATGCAGTCTCACACACACACACACACACACACACACATACACAACCACTACAAGCCAATGACTCAATCAATATTGTGAAGTGCAGTTTACCACTACAATACGTGGTGCAGTGCGCGGGGGCGGAACCAGGAACCTCTCTTATGAGCAGCTACTCTAGCACTGGGAAGAAAAGGACAAGAAAGTTATTCCTAGTAGAGGGAATGGAGAATGCAAAACTATACTGCTAGAACAGCCAATATCACATCAGTCAGACAGAGCATTAGACGGTGACTACAGCTAAATAAATCCCCATAAAGAAAATAAACATAAAACTTAATTCAGGCAAGGCAAAGCAGCAGGAGCAATCTGCCTGCTGACACAAAATCATTAAAATTAGTACTTGCTATACACATAGCATCGCAACCATTTCATAAAAACATTATTTTCTTTTACCTCAATGTTGACATACAAACGGACACAGTGGAAAACAGCCCTTTGCGCCAGTCTTCACAACCCTACATAACAGTCGTTACATTTATATTAAGTACATTCAAATACATTAAATACTCAATATAAATACTTAATATAAATACATTTATATTAAGAGTTGACAATAAAACAGCCATACATTACGTCGGGGCAACACAATCACTCATTTTACATGTGTTCAAAAAAGCTTTTAGTGCTAACACACTGGATCTACTCGTAACGATAATCAATAAACATTTTACCTTCTTGATGTTACTGCTTAATTTTGGTACAGCTACCCGGCGGGTGCCTTGCCCCAGACCTTCAGTAATACACTGCACGATTACCCGGAAGCGTCTGGCAATCAGTCAAACATTTATTTTCATTCAGTATTAGATAAAATATAAATGCTTAGCGTGCTACATTATATAAATATTTGCCATACCTTCGTAGCACAGGAGAACCACATACCCAAGCAGTAACAAACGGAAAATGTGTCTGGACAACAGAGGATTTCTCTAAGCCCAACAGTGAAGACTGTTTTATAGAAACTGGCCTAGACGCAAATGAGTTGTTTAGCCACTCACGGCTAACTGGGTGACGTCATGGGGCTACCGTAGCTGCAGAGGGACAAACTTCAACCAGACAGCGACTAGTCCGCCGGTTACACTCTTCCCCCCCAATTTGTTATCGGCGTCCCGCCGATAAGCTCAAGAGATCATACCTCTACCTTCCTTTACCAAAAGAATAAAAGGTAAACAAAAATGCAAGGGGGTGACCTAATACCAAGGACGGAAGACTGTTGTCACTTCATTGCTAGACCCACGTACTTGAGAGTTAGTAGCCCCATCTGCCCTACTCACCACTGGCACCGGGAGATGGTGCAGGTTGGCATGTCTTCCTGCAGTAGTCCGAGATGTTCTCCGGGGTGCCATTGAGCCAGCTGGCGTCTCGTCCGTGATGGGGGCGACCTGCGGAGAATCGGGCGAAGCCAGCATGGGGGCATCCACTGGAATAGTTGTGGCAAGCTGGATAGGTGGAACCTCTTCCCGAGAGCGGACAAGAACCCATTGGCCAGGGGTGTCACCATCTGCCGACTGGCTTGTTTCCCCCTGCAATTCCACAGGCCTGTTGGGTGTTTGTGGGTCCTGGTCCAAGTGGGCAGGCTTTAGCATGGTTCGATGTACTTGCCGTACTTTGCTTAGGTCCTGTGCTGGAGCCACAGAATATACCACTCCACCAAGTGGGGGTGCACGGATGACCTGATGTATTGTGGCACCCCAGGCATCCTGGATCTTCGACCGGCCCCTCATTGTATGGTCTCTGATGTAGACGTGTTGTCCTTCTGCCAGTGGCTCACTTCGGATTTTCTGGTCATACCGTTCTTTTCTCTTGGAAGCAGCAGCTTGCATCCGCTCCTTGGCATTCTGGAAGGCCACATTAAGGCGCCGCTGGTGCTCTCGGACCCATTCACACACATGTCCGTGTTCAGGCTCTTGTACCCTGCCAAGCAGGAAGTCCACCGGTAACTGGGGGTCTTGCCCGAACATCAGGTAATACGGTGAGTCGCCAGTTGTCTGATGGGCAGCAGTGTTGTAACTAAACACTAATTGGGGTAGGTGCTCTGGCCAGCGGCGCTTCAAATCTACGGGCAGAGTACGGAGCAGATCGTGCATCGTGCGGTTGAAACGCTCACACTGGCCGTTGCCCTGAGGGTGGTAAGGGGTGGTCCGGGTCTTCTGGATCCCGTACAGGGCACACAACTGGTAGATGATGGCATTCTCAAAGCTGCGTCCCTGATCAGAGTGCAGGCGAGCTGGGACCCCAAAACGAAAGAACCACTCCCGGATGAGCACGTTGGCCACCGTTGTTGCCTTCTGGTCCCTGGTGGGCACGGCCTGTGTGAATTTAGTAAAAACATCCGTCATAATCAACACTTGCTCCCTACCATCCATTGCAGGTTCCAAGAAGGTGAAATCCACAGCCAATATCTGGTTTGGACGAGATGCCAGGAGGTGACCCATGGGTGCATGGGGTCGGAGTTGCGAAGACTTCGCAAGGGTACACCGCTCGCAGTTCTGACACCACTGCTTTATATCTTCCCCCATCCCTGGCCAATAGCACCGCAGTCTTATCAGCTCTGTGGTACGTTCAACCCCCTGGTGGCCATGGTCGTTGTGGAGCTGCTGTAGGACTTCCTCCTTTAGGCATGCAGGCAACAAGAGCTGACGAACCTCTTCACCCCCATCTGGACGGAATGTTCGGCGGTAGAGCAGTCCATCGGCTCCCACAACACGGTCCCATTGTTGCAGCAGCACACGGGTAGAGCCCGGCAATTTCCTACGCACTGTCGGGTCGGGCGGTCTCTGTGTCAGCCAGAACGGCAGGAAGGCCCCGATAGTGGGGTCCGCTGCTTGTAGCCTTCTTAACTCCTCGAGGGTGCGGGAGGGGAAGGCCGAGACAGCCATCTGGATTGCCAGTGGTGGGTCTTGACATCTGGTCGTTTGTTGTACAAGGACTGGTATGGCTGTCCCTAGTGTGGAGGACTCGGTGGTCTGTCCCAGTGGTCCTGCAGGTTGTCGAGAGAGGGCATCTGCATTCCTGTTGGTACGTCCAGGCCTATAACGGATGGTATAATTGAAAGCAGCAAGCTCAGCCTCCCACCGCTGTTCAGCTCGCTCCCAACTTGGCAGTCCCCAGATGGCTCAGGGGATTATTGTCCGTCCAAACAGTGCACTGTTGGCCCCACAGATACTCCCGAAACTTGTCGGTCATGGCCCACTTCATTCCCAGGAACTCCAGCTTCATCGAACTGTAGTTCTTTTCTGCTGGACTAAGACTACGACTAGCGTAGGCAATTGGCCGGATCTTTCCTTGCTGCTCCTGCGAGAGCACTGCTCCCAGACCAATGTGGCTGGCATCCACCTCCAGGATAAATGGTAAGTTAAAATCAGCGAACGCCAAAGTCGGGGCACTCACCAACCTCTGTTTCAAGGCCTGGAAGCTGTTCTCACAGACATCTGTCCATACTCCATCAAGCCATGGCCCTTGGCCCTTCCGGGTCTTAGTACCGCCAAGCTCTGCCCCCAGGCGGTTTAAAGGAGCTGCCAGCTTGGAAAAGCCCTCGACGAATCGCCTGTAATAACCCGCAAAACCAAGGAACGACCTCAATTCAGACACGGAGGTGGGACGGGGCCACTTAGCCACTGCAGACACCTTGGCTGGGTCAGTGGACACACCTTCGCGGGATACAAGGTGGCCCAGATACTGGACTTCCTTCTGGAAAAAACAGCATTTCTCAAGCTTTGCTTTCAGACCTTCTTTCCGTAGACGGCTTAACACTAGATCCAGACGGTGTAGATGATCTTCGACACTAGAAGAAAAAACAATTATATCGTCCAGGTATAGTAAAAGGGACTGACAATGCTGTGCTCCAAACATTCTCTCCATCAGTCGTTGAAAAGTGCTTGGAGCGTTACACAGTCCGAAGGCCATGCGGTTAAATTCAAATAACCCAAAAGGCGTGCAAAAGGCAGTCTTCGGACGGTCCTGTTCGGTCACAGGTACCTGGTTATACCGCTGGCCAGGTCCAGCGTGGAGAACCACTGAGCCCCCGATAGGGCATCCAAAGACTCCTCGATGCGGGGGAGAGGGAAGGCATCCTTTCTGGTCCTGTTGTTGAGCTGTCTGTAATCCACACACATACGTAGGCCACCACATTTCTTCCGCACAATCACAATGGGAGAGGCATAGGGGCTACTACTTTCTCGTATGACCTGGCTGTCCAGTAACTGTCGCAGGTGGGCCTTAACAGCATCATAATCAGAAGGGGGGAGACGCCTGTAACGTTGCCTAACTGGTTGGTCGTCTAGCAGGGGTATATCATGAGATATAAGATTTGTACAGCCAATGTCACCCCTCAAAAGCCGAGAACACTGACTCATGTTTTAACAAGAATGCCCTTATCTGTTCTTGCTCAGCCTCCACTAGCACTGACAGATCAAGGGCCTGAATCTGCTCCCTCACTGACTTAGGCCTGCCTTCCCCCTCAGGAACCTGCATGCTAGCCGTAACAGCCTCTATTTCTGGTTGGTCTTCAGAAATGCCCATAGGAAGGCCCTCAACAGT
The DNA here is from genome assembly GCA_033366665.1 of Phoxinus dragarum. Taxonomy (NCBI): domain Eukaryota; kingdom Metazoa; phylum Chordata; class Actinopteri; order Cypriniformes; family Leuciscidae; genus Phoxinus; species Phoxinus dragarum. The sequence continues at coordinate 107,303 of JARPMJ010002569.1, forward strand.
AGCGTGAACAAGCAACCCTAGTGACTGGCGGGGGTATAAGATAGCACGTGTAAACCCCACATTGACTACAGGGATAAAAGCTGTACCTTGTTCTACGCACACTAGTGCAGGTGAAACTAGGAGACCACTAGGTAACGAGCCGCTAGCCGGTTCCAACAGGACAGCAGGAGCATCGCAAAAGTGAGGAGAGCAGGTGGCTGCCACCAATTTTACAGTACCTCCTGGTATATGAATGGGCCTTCTACCTCTAACTTTAGCTACACCCGTTTTGGGTGGAAGAGACCTGAGCTGGACCCGATGACAATGCTGCAAGGCGTGCCGCCATGGGAGTGAAGCATGAACTACCGGTGGGAGATCAAACAAAGAAGAACCATGTTGGCCAAACAGTTCAGCATAACACTCTTGAATAACATTCATCCCAAGCACACCCGGCACAAGTGGAGGGGCAAGCTGACCTGGGGGATCTTTAGTCACTAGCCAACCTCTTTGGGGGATTACCTTCCCTAATACTTCCACGGTTAGCTCAGCATACCCGATATAGGGTATGTCTAGACCATTTGCAGCCCGAAGCTGCAACCAATTACACTGTTGAAGTTTATCCTTGAAATGTTGCACAAAGAAACTCTCCACCAAGGTAGATACCATAGACCCTGTGTCCAAAAGACAACTGACAACTACTCCCCCTACTCTCACAGCTACCTTCGGGCACTGAGCGACAAGGGAGGTTACAGGGTGACTAAGAGTATCCTGATTCTGAGAGCCGCTACCATCCCCTCTCAGCGTGTGGCTCTGCACGCCGAAGGGAGCTAGTTTTCCGACTGAGAAACTGAGACAACATTAGCTTGGGCCTGGGGGATGTGATTAGGAGTTACTACTCTCTCATTGTTACACTCCTTGAGCGTAGTGACCAGGCTTTAAACATCGCCTACAAATGACAGTTGAGGGCCGACTAACTAGAGAGGGGCGACTAGAGTAAGCTGGGCGAGCTACTCCTTGTAAAGTAGTTAAGGCACTAGTTAAGTGGTTGATCTGTTCTTGTTGCTTCAGCAACATGGACCGCAGCTCTGCCATTTCTGAACTTGCCATACTACCGGGCGATGAAGCTCTGCCTGGCTGAGTTTTGGAGTACTGCATAGCGCAAAGAGAGGGAACTGAATAACTCCTACCCCTATTGAAGTCACTGGGCCTGCCCTCACACTCCCACCGGATGGCAGCAGCACGCACTTCCAACATGGACATCCCTGGGGTCTGACGGACAAGTCTCTTCAATTCCCTGCGGAGGTCCGAGTCAATAACGTGCTCTGCAAACTGGTCACGGAGCAGCATGTCAAACTGGGGTACGGAGTCAGGGGAAACCTGTTTAACTTTATCCATCAGAGAAAAGAGAGCATGTGAATATTCTTGTAAAGATTCGCCGTCTAATTGTTTTCTAGAAAAGAAACTTTCTTGTAAGGCAACATAAGACTGGGAACACCCATACAGTTCTTTGAGAATATTCACAATTCTTTCCGGGTTTTCCCGATCCTGCCCTTGGCCTATAGCGAATCTCATCTTTAGCCTCCCCATCCAGATGATCAAACATAAGGTAAGCTTTGTCCAGTACACCCAAATGTCTAGTACGTGCAAAAACCTCCACCTCTTCCACCCACTCAACAATGTCAATACCCACCCTACCCCGAAATACAGGACACTTCCGTTCCCTAGGAAGATAAATCAATCGTTCGTGGGACACAGGGTTGGCAGAATTGTCCGGCTGAGGCGGTGGTGGTTGCTGCTGCTGCAGGCGGCCATTGTCTGCCTGCAGCTGACGGATCTGTTCTCTCAGCTGTTCAACTTCGTCCATTGCTGCAGCGGAGTAATGCCCACGTTACTGGAGAGGCGGCGGGGTAGTCAGTGGCCTTCCCACTGCTCCTTTTTAGGTCCCACGCCGTGCCCACTGCTGCTTTGCCCTTAACCTATTAGTATGCCTTGAAAATCAAAATATACATAGACAAAACAAAAAAAAGAAAAAGAAAGAAAGAAAAAAAAAAGACACGTCTCTGTATGCAACAACCCTGCCGACTGCGCCACTTTGTGACCTTTTGGTGCTTTGAACAGATCTAGGTTTAAAGGTTCTTGACTACGCCACCTGGTGCCTCTCACACCAGGATATATTTTACACCTTAACTGCTAAATACCTAATCTAAGGCAAGCAGGTTCGTAAGAGTATGCCCAAGATGAACTAGACAGAGACGTGCTTTCAGTAGAAAATTATCACAACTTTATTATACAATGGTATAAATTAAAGGAGCCATATCATCGTACTAAAATGAGAGACCAGACCTGGTATTGGCTGTTACTAAGGACAATACAATTAATAATTTCACTGGAAAAATACTGATTCACTGGCAAGGCAGGTTACCTGTCCGGGATACGCGTGACTTTCACCACCCGTGCTCTGGAACCTGGTGCTCACGATCACATGCAGTCTCACACACACACACACACACACACACACATACACAACCACTACAAGCCAATGACTCAATCAATATGGTGAAGTGCAGTTTACCACTACAATACGTGGTGCAGTGCGCGGGGGCGGAACCAGGAACCTCTCTTATGAGCAGCTACTCTAGCACTGGGAAGAAAAGGACAAGAAAGTTATTCCTAGTAGAGGGAATGGAGAATGCAAAACTATACTGCTAGAACAGCCAATATCACATCAGTCAGACAGAGCATTAGACGGTGACTACAGCTAAATAAATCCCCATAAAGAAAATAAACATAAAACTTAATTCAGGCAAGGCAAAGCAGCAGGAGCAATCTGCCTGCTGACACAAAATCATTAAAATTAGTACTTGCTATACACATAGCATCGCAACCATTTCATAAAAACATTATTTTCTTTTACCTCAATGTTGACATACAAACGGACACAGTGGAAAACAGCCCTTTGCGCCAGTCTTCACAACCCTACATAACAGTCGTTACATTTATATTAAGTACATTCAAATACATTAAATACTCAATATAAATACTTAATATAAATAAATTTATATTAAGAGTTGACAATAAAACAGCCATACATTACGTCGGGGCAACACAATCACTCATTTTACATGTGTTCAAAAAAGCTTTTAGTGCTAACACACTGGATCTACTCGTAACGATAATCAATAAACATTTTACCTTCTTGATGTTACTGCTTAATTTTGGTACAGCTACCCGGCGGGTGCCTTGCCCCAGACCTTCAGTAATACACTGCACGATTACCCGGAAGCGTCTGGCAATCAGTCAAAACATTTATTTTCATTCAGTATTAGATAAAATATAAATGCTTAGCGTGCTACATTATATAAATATTTGCCATACCTTCGTAGCACAGGAGAACCACATACCCAAGCAGTAACAAACGGAAAATGTGTCTGGGACAACAGAGGATTTCTCTAAGCCCAACAGTGAAGACTGTTTTATAGAAACTGGCCTAGACGCAAATGAGTTGGTTTAGCCACTCACGGCTAACTGGGTGACGTCATGGGGCTACCGTAGCTGCAGAGGGACAAACTTCAACCAGACAGCGACTAGTCCGCCGGTTACATGTGCATGCTCCCTTATATCTGCAGAGGAGCATTAAAAGAGCAGACGCGACTCTCCTGTTCATTTCTTTGAATCCTGTTTTACAGGTAAAAATATGGACATCCAAACGAGAAACACTTAACTATACCACAGCAATTGCGCAATTACCATGTATGGTGAATGTAAAGTGTTAAATGTGTTTTAGTTTATGACGTTTTGTTTGTCTTGATGTATACTCACTATAACGTGAGGAAAATAAGTTAAGTATGCTCCAGTGGTCATTATATCTAACTATAGTGTTGTATTGATAGTTTTTTGTGTCATAAAACGTTTGTTTGTTCATGTTATTTAGTTAATTAGTCACGTTCAGTGTATCTTTGAAGCTCACTCTGTGGTCGCGTTTGGCGCGCTTGACAGTCACGTGACCAGGCACTGAGAGAAACATAGAAAGCCACAATATCTGTGTATCCATCAATAATCCATTCCTATTGAGGTAAAAGAGTGAATTGTGTTTCACAATGGTTTTAAGGAGCAAGTGCCTTTTGAAATATACACTTTCACAGTTCATATGAAGTAAATTCATACTAAACCTCATTGTGTTAATGAATAGTATTACTGTTTATAAAATATTATATATTTAAATAAAAGTTAAATGTTAACTAAAGAAGGTAAAGTGAAGAAGTGAGACAAGAGTAACAAAAGGTGATTTATTTTGATGTTGGTGACAAAAGTGATGTAATGAGACAGACTAAAGAATGTGAATTAATGCTTTAAAAGCAACTGTTGTGCTAAAATTGACTTATTGTACATTAAATAAAATATATCTGCAGAGGAGCATTAAAAGAGCAGACGCGACTCTCCTGTTCATTTCTTTGAATCCTGTTTTACAGATAACAGTAATCTGTCAGCTGGGTCTCCTTAGCCGGGGCCTGTAACAGATTCTTGGGGGCTCGTCCGGGATCCACTCCACGTGACGCTAGGAGGCGGATCCAGAGATTCCAGGACCGTGGGACAAGGTGGCACTGGGGCTAGAGGCCGGTGGCTGCCGCACCAACGGTGACAACGAGACGCACACAGAGGGTTGAACAGACGGCTGTCTTCATCCTGCGGTTAAGGCAGTTTCGGGAAGGACAACAGAGAACGACGTCATGGCAGATCGTACGAGGAAACGCTTGGTGTGGGACATCAGAAAAGACCTGATCACACTGCCTGCTGATGAACTGTTTCGCATCGCCAAGGTCATCGGGCCAGTACGAGGTAAAGACTCATCTGAACTTGACCTGGAAGACAGTGAGGTTTGTTTCGAGTACATCGATGCCTTCATGTCAAGTGAATCCTTGCTCGAGGCTGAGGACCAAGGTATAAGTGAACTGTTGTCATTACAAGAGACTGTAAAATCAGCAAAACAGATTGGCACTGCTGTATGTACATCTGATTTTGATACTGACACTCACCTTACACATGTGTTACATCCACCCACCACTGATAACACTTATCTCACATCACACGTTGCACCTGACCCTGGGAGTGTTAAGGGGGCTGTACCTGAAACAAACACAGACATGCGTAAAATGCTTGTAGAATACGAAGAAATTGGCAGAAAAATTCGCCAGTACATGACACCTACCCAGAACACTAACTTAACTCACACTGTAGCACAGGAAGGTGCCACGACAGCACACATGTACCAGAATGAGCAGCCCAGAAATGTAGCTCATGACTTCACGTTCCCTATGGGGGGGTTTAAGTATATCCAGTCCCGTGAGTTTAAGATACATGGAGGCCAGATTGGAGATAACTCGTCAGACATCACGTTCAACAATGTCTGCAGGCAAATAGACAGCGGCCTAAAAGAGAACTTCAGCGATGCCGACGTTGTTAGAGGGGTGATGCGAATTATCAAGCCAGGTATTTTTAAAGATATGCTAATGAACAAAGATGACATGACTGTAGCTGAGCTAAAGGGGTTCTTACAATCACACTTGGGGGACCGAAATAGCACAGAACTATTCCAAGAACTGATGTGCACCAAGCAGAGTGAACATGAAACTCCTCAACAGTTCCTGTACCGAGTCATGGGGTTGAAACAAAAAATACTCTTTGCGGCTAAACAGGCTGATTCAGACAGGAAGTATAGTGCAGCTACGGTGCAGGATGTGTTCTTACACACTGTTTACCAGGGTCTAAGCCACCGGTGTAAAGATATTCGCAGCGAGCTGAAATCCTTGCTGGCCGATAGTGATGTAACTGACGATGCTATCCTCAGGCACGTTATGAAAATCACAAGTGACGAGAATGAGAGGCTGCGCCGACTGGGCCCACCAACCAGAGCAAAACCATCCATGGCCAATAGTGCCCAAGTTAGCGATGACACTGGTGGAGATGTGAAAGCTGAAAAAGGGGTTGCTGCACAAAAAGGGCAGAACGATCAGATTAAGCTTCTTACTGCCAGGATTGATGCTCTAACCAGCATGGTAGACGCTATACAACACTCAATGCCAGTACGAACTGAGGGTGGCTGCCAATGCTCCTCCAGCCAACCATCCTCTCGCCGGGTGAGCCGCTGGCGTTGCTGTCCACGGTGTGCGGACGAAGGGCGACAGGACTGTACACACTGTTTCATCTGTGGTGAGGATGGACACCAGGCAGTAGGGTGCCTACGACGACCTCAGCGACAGGGAAACGGGAACCGGCCACTGCAAAGGGGCAACCAGTGACCGCACAGCAAATGCCCCAACCAGACGTTGCCCCCCCAAAGCCAGCTAGGCCTAGGGAGAGAGAAGTGCTAGGACAAGAAAACAAGCACCAGAGACAAACAAACAAATCTATAAATGAGGTAAGGTCCAGGAGTCAAGAAGCAAGTGTTCTGGGCCCCTATAAGACCAAACACGACATAATCAAACTAATCGGAAGCAAGGCACTGACCGAGTGCAACTTGACAGTGAGGGCATTACTCGACACAGGTGCCCAAGTCAGCATGGTGGACCGTGAGTGGAAAGAGAAATATCTGCCGAGTGTTGAGGTGAGGCCGCTTCGGGAACTTCTTGGGTGTCAAGATGAACTGAAAGTCTATGCTGTAAATGGAGACCTTATCCCATTTGACGGCTGGGCAGTCATCACAGTCAACCTGCTAGGAAATGAGGACCCAAGTCTATCCATTAATGTCCCATTCCTGGTGAGTAAGATGCCAATT